>JAMKCH010081396.1:0-15208 GCA_023653785.1 Ophioderma brevispina
TTAACAAACCTTACAACCCGTGCAGCAAGCAAACATTATCACGCTTGGTCACTTTCCTCGATCATCTCTGAAGCTTTTAAAGTGTAAAGACTCGTCCACTGGTCAGTCTTTTTAGCGTGTCCGCAAGTCATCAGAATGGCTTGTGGTGGTGTAAGGATTTATTAAACTGAGTAAGCTGAACCGGGGCCGCATGTATCCATGATACGGAACGCTCCTAACATGGCCAGTAACCTCGTCATTATCCGCATTTATGCTTATGAAATTGAAGTTAGGCAACATCTTGGGCTTTTCACTTAGGAAGTAAAATTACTGCTTATGGAAGCAGCAGATGGAGGAAGCCTACAACTTCCTGACCGTTTGTTATGAAAGACGTCCTTACTGTAGTTATTATTAAATCGTGGCCAAAACCATCCTGTCAGCAAAGCAGCCAGACGTAGAAGAAGGATGCTAAGCATCATACCATTATGCTCTAAGGTGAGGAATGCCTGGTGGTGTATATATATACAACTGTATATGCTTCGACATAGAGGTGCTTTTACTATATATGCATCATATTTATATATATGGATGTACATGGGCAAATTATTCAGCTTCCATAAATTCACATGGCGTGAAACCCGGAGCAATGAGACTGCTGGCTCACACTTCCTCCACCTAGTGATCCAGAGTGGCAGTCATGCACTAGTTGGATCAGTTCGTAATGTATATAAATGGAATGAAATTAAAATTATACTCACCAAATTGTGAGATTATTCTATTTTCAACATGTATACTTACGAATGATCCAATAGTAACCCTCATCCAGGCCCTTCCCCGCAAGATGGAGCCTTGGGCGAGGTACACAAAGAGCAAAGTATCTGGGTCTTCAGTTACGATAAGGATGGGCGTACCGATGCTGGCGTGGGACGCTAATAGGCAGCCGCGCACAGAAATTTAATGTTGGCATAAGGGGTGTCTCGAATGCTTTTTTGAGCCACAAAAAAATTGCACTGTTGGATCATTTGTAATCTGATAATTTGGATATTTACTATTTAAAACACTCATAGATCCATTTTATTTGAAAAGTAATGAAAATACCACTACACATAAAATATCTCAGAAGATTAACAATTGATTTACAAACTTATTGTTAGCAAATTGGTGATTTGTGGTTAAACTTCCATTGACATGATGCCCAATTA
The DNA here is from genome assembly GCA_023653785.1 of Ophioderma brevispina. NCBI lineage: Eukaryota > Metazoa > Echinodermata > Ophiuroidea > Amphilepidida > Ophiodermatidae > Ophioderma > Ophioderma brevispina. The sequence continues at coordinate 1,182 of JAMKCH010081396.1, forward strand.
AGATTTAACCTAGCACTATGAATTATTGAAAAGGTACATGAACATACAGTGTTGCTCGAATAAAAACCCCCCTCCCCTTTTTTGTCTTTTTTAATTATTTAAGAAATGAGTTAAGCTTACCTAAATCACATGATTTAATGGCCGGACTCTGGGTATAAGTCCCTATCATAAGCGCTGTTGTCATCAATGCTTTCAAACCAAGTACAAAGTGCTGTTCGAGGATTTTATGTGTATACATGAAAAATCTGGACCTAGTATCTTTGTAAGGTGATTTTTTGCGGGGTTTTTGACTTCCATTTTTGACTGTATGGAAGCCCCCCCCCCCTTTTGAAAAAATGCAACGCCCCCGAGGCGTTTATTAGAAACTACACGGTAGATTGTTCTTAGAAAATCCACTTTTTCTTCCCATTATTTGAAACATTGTTGAGGTTTTTATTGTGGGGAAATCCATTAAGTAAATTAATGATTTACCCTTCCTAGAAGTATATACCATAAGATATGCTGCCAAATAGAAGGTAAATATAGATTTTACAGTATTGAGAAACTGACTTTTTGAAATGCAAGTCTAATTTTATAATAATTTTACAATTAAATGCAAAAAAGGTTTCATTGAAGTGTTGTACAATTTCAAAAATATGTATCAAGTCGATATCTGTACTTTTTAAATTCAACTTGAAATGATACTCCAAGATGCTTTCTTTGCTGCAGGTGTTCAATGGGTTTTCTACTTGGTCTGCTATACCATGTGTAACAAGTACTAATACATCAGCCTTGTAGGTGACCCTGTCATGTGATACAGAATGATAGTCTCCACATCAAAAATATCCAAAGAATGCTACTGCATAGAGAGTCCTGGTCCTAATGATGGGTTGAATAAGAGGTGTTGAGAATAAGGTAAGTATAATGCACTGACATTCTCTGTGTGTAGAGCATCAGCAGCCCCCTCCGAAAAAAAGCCACAGCAAAAATTCAAAAGGTTGTATAAATTTCTGTTGCTACACAACCAGCTTCATGGGAGTCTGTCAAGTACCCTGATAAGCAACTTGCCCAAAATATCAAAAGAATTACACCAATACGCACTTACAAAACTGTGTGGGAAATGTCGCCGCCCGTATTGATTTGAGGGCTGACTCATTAAATGACGTTGCATGACGTCAGCAGAATATCTGGAAACAGCCAGGTTTTAAGAATCATTGGAACTTGTATTTACATGGGTATAGCGGCAAAAATTTTCCCCACATGCGCAATCATAAGGATAGTTGTAGCAAATAAACCATTCTATTTCAGCCATTTTTACATTACGGAAATGATCCAACTAGTGCATATTTTTTGTGCTCAAAAATGCCATCAGGACCCCCTACTGCCACATTAAAATTTTCGGTGCGCCAAGCCTAAGTAGCGGTCCCACGCTAGCACGGTACGCCCAACCATATGACGTCACTGGCGACCAGAATCTTCTGCTCTTTTTTGTGTCTCAGTAGGGGCCAGTAATTTTTTTTTTTTAACTGGGATTTAACACATATTTTTTTCACCACAATCAATCGCCCTTTTATTGGAGACTAAGATCTAATTTCATATGAACTGATATAAGTCTACGTTATCTAACGGCTGATTCGGGAAATGGAGGATTTTGTTTTTGATGGTGTTTTGAAGAATTTTCAGATCGACGATCGGACGGTTCAGAAATCGGCAGTTCAGAATTTGGAAGCTGTGACATAAGTATCAATATATCTTATTGTGTTAATCCCCATTACCTGGTTGCCGCCCCCGGAGCCTCAGCCTCTTTTTTCGCGCTTCTCGTCTTGCGGGTATTAAGTGGGCTTATATTCCTTAGGCCAGGTTAGCTCCCCCCTACGTAGTCCACACTAGAAGAACCGCCAGGCATTATTGGGGATATGTGTTGTCCCTGTGTCGTGTCTGCTCCCTTGCATTAGTTTCATTGTTTTCTTTCGCCCTTGTCGATAGCCGCGCGGTGCAGCCATTCCTTTATGTTTTCAATGTTCTACCTGCTTATGCCGATTAATCTCAAATTTTTCTAATTTTTTTTGGGGGTTGCCTGTTTTTCCCTTTCCTTTCTTTCTTCTGTCGTCCGTCTGTCTTCTCCTGGCCTTTTTCTGTTCCAACCAACCCTTTGGATTTCCTGGTCTCTCTCGGCGCAGGTTTATCACTTCCGTACCTAACATAGTTACAAGTATGCTTTTTCTTCTTGAATGTTCAGCACATGATCCATCCACCGTCTCACCAGAGGTGATACAAGATTGTTCACATTCAAAGGAGGTCCTTCCTCCTCCTTCGAAGACAGTACAAAGATCCGCATGAGCAATGTTGTGATATGTAGAAAAGTGTACAAGTATAGTCCTGTAACATTCACAAGGTTGTCAGATTGAGATTACCGAAGTACTTTTATGAATTTGGATGTATTATGAGAGGAAATTAAAAGACATAAGGCTAAAGGCTAAGACTATAACCTTCTCCTCGGGGCATCCTCCCTCCTGTCATTCCGCCGGTGAAAAGAGAAAAGGAGAGTAAGGGAGAGTATAGTGGGAGACAAAAAAATAGTGTGTGGCGAGGAACTCGGCCAAGGAAGATGAGGGCAGGAAGAGATGATGAGAAATAAGTAAGGTGTTAAGGGGCGGGAGAGGATCATGGGTCTATCCCCCCCCCTCCCCGACCTCTCAACTTAAAGAAGTTCAAGAGTTACACACGTTTCTAACCTTTGAATCTAGTCTCCCAAGCTAGTTTAAACGACGGTGGGCCACGGAGGCGTCAGACAATTTATAGGGCTAACCCGTACAGCCACTCCTGCAGTTATTCAAGATAAGGGGCCAGTTATTGAAGTTTACCCAGTTGTATATAAGTGATTATTTACGATTTGCTGGTCCTAATGATGGGTTGAATAAGAGGTGTTGAGAATAAGGTAAGTATAATGCACTGACATTCTCTGTGTGTAGAGCATCAGCAGCCCCCTCCGAAAAAAAGCCACAGCAAAAATTCAAAAGGTTGTATAAATTTCTGTTGCTACACAACCAGCTTCATGGGAGTCTGTCAAGTACCCTGATAAGCAACTTGCCCAAAATATCAAAAGAATTACACCAATACGCACTTACAAAAACTGTGTGGGAAATGTCGCCGCCCGTATTGATTTGAGGGCTGACTCATTAAATGACGTTGCATGACGTCAGCAGAATATCTGGAAACAGCCAGGTTTTAAGAATCATTGGAACTTGTATTTACATGGGTATAGCGGCAAAAATTTTCCCCACATGCGCAATCATAAGGATAGTTGTAGCAAATAAACCATTCTATTTCAGCCATTTTTACATTACGGAAATGATCCAACTAGTGCATATTTTTTGTGCTCAAAAATGCCATCAGGACCCCCTACTGCCACATTAAAATTTTCGGTGCGCCAAGCCTAAGTAGCGGTCCCACGCTAGCACGGTACGCCCAACCATATGACGTCACTGGCGACCAGCATCTGCCTTCTTTTGGTTGTTCAGTAGGGGAGCCATGTAATTTTTTTTTTTTACTGGGATTTAAACACATAATTTTTCACCATCATCGCCATTTTATGGAGACTAAGATCTATTTCATATCTGCTATAAGTCTACGTTATCTACGGCTGATCGGAAAGTTTGGATTGATGTCTGTGTTGATAGTGTTTTGAAGACTTTTCAAGATCGATGATCGGAGGTTAGGTTCAGAATTCGGCAGCAGTTCAGAATTTGGAAAGGGGGCGTTGACAATAAGTATCAGATAATATTATATGTGTTATCCCATTACATGGTTGCCCCGCGAGCCTCAGGCCTCTTGTTTCGCGCTGCTCGTCTTGCGGGCATTAAGTGGGCTTATTCCTTGGCCAGGTTAGCTCCCCCCTACGTAAGTCCCACTTAGACCGCCAGGGCATATGGGGATATGTTGTCCCTATTTCGTGTCTGCTCCCTTGCATTTAGTTTCATTTTTTCGCCATGTCGATAGCCCTCGCGGTGCACCATTTGTCTTTAGTTCTTCAATGTTCTACCTGCTTATGACGATTTAATCTCAAAAAATTTTTCTTAAATTTTTTTTTGCGGGGTGTTTGTTCCTGTTTCTTTGTCGTCCGTCTGTCTTCCCGGCCTTTTTGTTACACCCTTTGGATTTTCCTGGGTTCTCGGCGCAGGTTTATCACTTTCGTTCCTAACAATGTACAAGTATTGCTTTTTCTTCTTGATGTTGCAGCCCTATGAATCCACCGTCTACACCGGAGGTGATACGAAGAGTTCAGCATGCAAAGTCCTTCGAAGACAAGACAAAGATCCGCATGAGTTATGTGTGATATGTAGACAGTGTACAAGATATGTCCTTGTAACATTCACACAGGGTGGTCAGAATTGAAGATTCAGAAGTACTTGATGAATTGGATGTAGATATGGAGAGGAAGGAAAATTAAGAGAAGACTAAGGCTAAGGCTAAGAATATACCTTCTCCGTTCGGGGGATCTCCCTCCGGGTCATCCGCGGGTGAAGTCTTACCCCGCCTCTCAACCTAAATAAGTTCAAGAGTACACAAGTTCTACCTTTGAATCTAGTCTTCTGTGTCTCCAGGGCGATGTTTACGATGGTGGCCACGGAGGCTGTCAGACTTTTTATAGGGCTAACCCGTCCATCCACTCCTGCAGTTATTCAAGATAAAGGGGGGCCAGTTATTGAAGTTAACCCAGGAGGATTAAGTGATTATTTACGATTGGATGGTCAATCCACCCCTTCCATTCACATTGAATTGGAAGATTTTCAACGGTTGTGTGAGTGTCGACGGTGCCGCCTCATTATAGTCTAAAGAAATCCAGCCATGGCTTTTTGACGGCTCTATTCAATTCAAGTGATCAGACGACCTTGCAGTCTAATCAACGGGAAGAATTCTGCCTCAGGTCAGTGATGATTCACAATACCTAACCAATCAGGCTGGCACTTATTTCCATGGAGGGATTGATAAACAACTTCAGTCCACGGCGCCGTGGCTTACAGATGGTGATGTATGATTATGAGAGAGGGCGACTCGTGTCGCGGCGAGTGATGGTGAGGTGAATTCAACGACCCGTTGTTAAACCCCTATGATGATAATAGAGTTATTGATAGGGTACGGTGGTACCGGGAATCGGTCGATTCCGAATAGATGTGTGGCTTTGTGTGACGATTGAATAGGAGATAGTAAATGAGAGAGATTGATTATTCCAGAGCGCGCTCTCTCTCCTGACGGCTGTGCATCTCGTCCCGTCCCGGTGGTGACTCAGTCTATTCCGACTAGGGCCGCCGCTGTTACCGATGGTGTACCGAAAAGTCATGAAACTTATTTAAAGGAACATAACTATTATTGACGGAGTTAGTTATTCTTTCAACGAGAGTCAGACCTTATTTCCTCCCCGACTCGAAGAAAGTTAAAGTTGATTGATTGTAGAGGGTGTACAACGAGAAAGAATAGTTTCTATTTCTCCACTGACTTCCAAGTCTCCTGTTGTTTCCGGTTCTCCAGTTCATTCATCTGGACTCTTCGGGCCGTCGCCGTCATTCCGGACAAGAATACTTCATCGTTCCCCGCCCCTATTCAACCGTCGGGTCGCCACCTCTCGTCTTCAGCGGCATGTTCACCGTCTCCTCCCGTTCAAGTCAATCGACCAGCCGTCGTCATGCTTCCAGAAAGGGTTTCCTTCATCGATTTCTCTTATCTGGGTCAGAAAGAAAGGTAAGGATCATTCTTTACTTTTTCCCTGTAACGTCGCTCTCCTTCCAGCGATCGCAGCCCATACGCAAGCCATCCAGGGATAGTCACCGTAGGAAGACGGTTCTTCGAGAAGAAGTTAACAGATTTGCAATATGTTGGTCGTAAAAGGGATTATCTGAGGTCAGTACAGGCCGTCGCAAGCCGTCGTTCGCCAGATAGGAATGGCCTCTGGTGCTAAGACTACTTTCTCCTCTCCGTCTCGGAAAGTCTCATTTCAAGTAGTAAGAGAAAGCATAATGACTCTTTTTCCTAGCCATGACTACGAAGATCTCGAGATCTCCTTCAGGACTTCTATACGTCATCGGTCCCAAGTCCCTGGGACGAAAGATTCTTCAGGTCAGAAATAGTGTGAAAAGTATCCATATTCCATTAAATCAAGGACTGGTTTTCATGAGAATAAGTCAGTGGCTTATCCTCGGCGAACTGATTCTAGACGGACTCGTTCCTCTGGTGAAAATAAGTTAAATTGCCGCTTATAGTGGATTTTCCAAGAAAAGATCTAAGTTGATTGATTTGTATCTTGTATAACTCTTATCAAACCTAATGATTAAAGTTATTTACTCCAAGACTGGAGTTAATTTACGGTTGTTTCTGATGATTAAAGAGAAGTCCGCCGTGCCGTGCAACATGAAGTTACTCAAATCACGAGACGGGCTAGATTGATAACTTGGATAGAGGATTATCCTTTTTCTTGTGGAATCACTAGGATTCATCCAGAAATGAGCCTAAATGGATGCCTCTCCTGCAGTGTTACTCCTCGAGTCCTGAAGCCACCGAAACTACTCAACCATTATGGACTGATGCTACGCCATGCGTTGCCCAATCTAGTCAAGGTACTTCAAGTTCAAGAGTGCACTAGTGATAATTTGTGTAAGATTCTGATCTGTTTGAGGTACGAAGTTAAGAGAAATTCCCAATATTTGAGGCTCCTTATTCCGATTTGTTGACTACTTATGACGGAAAACGACTTTGAAGGACCGAGACGCTACCTATCTCCAGATGTTGCTGCACCTCTTTTGGCAGCTGTTTTGAGTTTCATCGTGGATTTGAAAATGGTTGATTCTGCTAATCCTCTAAGATTTCTTAAACTTGGACATTGATTGGCGCCAAAAGCATTATAGAAAACAGTGTAGTGAAGCCTATCATTCCTCCTGTTACGACAGACTTAAGCAGACTATTGAAAAGGTTCAGAAGTCTATTTGAACTGATTATCAGAGGAAGAATCCCCTTCTTCAGATGGATTCCTGTGTCTTTCCCTACAAGTGAGGAAGAATTAAACGAATTTTCTCTGTACCTTTGGTTCTAGGACCTGCTGGGTAAAAAGAAATCTGATGAGAAGACTTTATGCAAGCCAGACCATGCCATCCAGTTGTGTGAAGGGGTTCTTCTAAGAAAAAAGAAAAACATAGGAACCTGTCCATAGAGTTGGATTCATGGATGAGGGCAAAGACGGCGATCTCCGCCATTTGGAACAGCTCGCTCGTGATGGAATGAGAACTCAAATTGTAGCCTTGTTGTATCTTAGCCACCTTATGAAAGGGTTTATGGAGCCTAATGTAGGAGCTGTATAAGGAAGCTATTGAGGAGATGCCTTTTTTACTATGAGAGATCTCATCACGTTTTGAGAGCTTTCAGGAAGATGCTTACCAGTTAGTGGCTCTAAACATAAAGAATGCTTGTTGAATGCTTGAATTTTACAGCCAAAGAAGTTCTTCTTAACGCTCCCAGAGGAAGGAAAAAGGATCTCTTTGGAGGGCAGTGGTCTAGTTTAGCTTTCAGGAAGAAGAAGAACGGGTAAAGGGCGGCAGATCAAGCTGGCAAGAGGTCTAATACTAATTAATAACAAGCCAGAGGCTCCTCCAAATATAGACTTTATAGATACAGACCTTAGATGATGATTGGCTCCGCAGAACAGAAGGTCTTCCGCCTCCAGTTATGGTCCTGCAATAGAGGGAAATAGAGGGTTCCTTTCGGAAGTCGGAATATGGCTTTAAAGATGGCAAGTCCAATATAGAGGCTCTAGACAGTCCAGACGACTTTTCTTCTTACTCAAGAGTAGAGGAGCCAGACGTGGCGCGAGTTGGGGAGGAAAGTACAATTGACTACCTACCTTTGACGCCAATGGGGGGACGTCTGAAGTTTTTCCTACACGGTCCTCTGGGGTGTGGCGATCGATTACCTCGGATCAATGGAATTTCTACAGACTATTTCAGAAGGTTACCATTAGAGTTTACATTCTTCCGCCGATGATGATGAAAGTCAGATTCTGCGATACGCCTATGCCAAAGAGACTTTAATGGCTATGATATTAAAGAAGGAAGTGAAAGAATGCTAAGAATAAGAATGCAATTTCCAATAAAGAAGACTATGGAAGGCTTATATTCGATTTTCTTCCTGGCTCCGAAGAGAAAACAGGAGACCTCAGACCGTTCTAAAATCTACGCCCTCTGAGATTTATTCGACCAAGACCTTTCAGAATGGAAACCCTTTCAGCGGTCATCAAAGAGGTGAAGAAGGGCTGGTTCGGCGCGATTGGATTTTAAAGACGCCTACCTACATGTTCCAGTTTTTCCTCATCAAAAATGGCTTCGCTTAAGATTAGACAACCAGTTTTTTTCAAATTCCAAGTTCTGCCATTCGGATTTCAAATCTCACATTACCTTTACAAGACTAGTGTTAGACAGTGGCAGAAAATTATGAGAAGGAGGGGCGTCCAAAATTTCGTCTATCTCGACGATTGGTTGATGGTAGCCCAAGAAATTCAAAGTCTGTTAAAGCGTTAACTGTGGTATAATACGGTGAAAGCGCGCGCTTTATGATTAAACCTAAAGAAAGGAAATCAAGTCTTATTCCAAGCAGAACCGGAGTTCCTAGGAGCGATTTGGACTTGAAAACAGCCAAAGCTTTTCCAACAGAAAGAGAATTTCAAGATTGAGGGATTGTTCGCTCATTATGAAGGAGAATTTTTCTCGGCTCAAAAAAAAAATCTATGGCTCCGTTGGCTTAGGGATGATGGCAAAATTGGTAGACCTTAACCCTTCTGCAGTTGATTGAGGAGAGGACTTCTCCAGCTACACCTCGGGAGTTTAATACAAAGATCCTAAAGTCCCGACTTCTAAACCGTCAAGACAGTTCAAAGCCAAGATTTGCGAACGCACTACGATGGTTAAGCACACGAAGAATCTTATGGTGGGAAAGAAGTTCCAGGAGGCTCCTTATCAAGTTATTATAAAAACACGACGGCTTCAAAGACAGGAATTGGGGAGCCATACATGAGATCCCACAGAATAAAGGGAGTATGGTCCAAGATGATAAGGAAGCTCATATAAAATGGTCCTAGAAGAGTCTAGCAGTTTACCACGCTCTAAAGCGGGTCAAACAAATGATTCTTGGAAGTCGTGAAAATCAGATCAGACATTTCCACTGTTGTTGCTTACATAAATCACCAAGGAGGGACAAAGAGTATCCATGTGCACTACAACCATCCGCCTCATCTCTTGGTGCCAGTATCAATTAATTACCCTCAAGGCGGAAAATCTCCCAGGAGTCATAAACTATCGCAGACAGTCTTTCCAGAGTGGAAATCAGCCAAGATGTAGGCTACTCGGAATCAACCGTGGAGCAGTGGGCATCCCAACAGCCGCATATGCCAGATGATTTTTCAAAACATTAAACCGCCCATAGTAGTAGAGATCTGTTCGAACAGCAAAAATCACCAACTCCCAACATACTGCACGTGGCTGAAACGGACGAGAAAGCCTGGCGTGAAGGACTGCTTTCCAAGAAGTTGGGAGGGGGGGGGAACTGATGGGATTTCGCCGTTCCCCGATAACAATTCTGGCCAAAAGTACTGTACGAAAGTTTCAGCAATCAAAGTCATGCAAGATTGCTGCTGTAGTCCCATTTTGGCCACGTCAGGTTTGGTTTGAGGCTGGTCAGCTGCTGGAAGACCATCCAAGACTTATTCCTTTAAGGCAAAATACATTGGTGGGACGGAAGAAGAACAGAAGAGTGTCGCTCCAAAGGACTAAGTCTCTACACTTGACTATGTGGGCTCTCTCAAGCTCGGCTTCAAACGCAGGGCTTTTAGAGCAAAAGAAGCTGAAATCAACTGGCGGCGGGGAGACCACCACGGAAGGAAGTCGACCTCCATTATCTACAATAGCCGACTTCGACGATTCAATGTCTGGTTGCAAGAAAATAAGGTTGATAGCCATTACTGCCTTCTGGTAGGAGGGAACGTGGGGCTAACTTCCTGAGTCTCTTTTTCAAGAAATCTCAAGGCTTCGACTATTAGAAAACTACCTGTCGGCCATTTCTACTATCCCATGATTAGCCCTGGACATGATTAGAGAAGATAAGGGTCTCTCGGATATTTCATTAAAGGAATGTTAACTAAATAAAACGTCCAACTATTCGGGAACTCACTCTTCTTGCGGATCTTCCATAGTCCTCCATACGTTAGCGGCAGCCGTTGAACCTTTGGACCAAAGCCCACTCTCCTCTTGACTCTTGACAGAAGAGAAAAGACAGCATACCTCCTTATGGCTGCTTTCTACCAGAGGGTGTTCCGAAATTCATGGGTTATTTACCGACAAAAAAGTATATGGTGTATTTCTAGGACTCTCCAATGTTACTCTTCTTCCTCGATGCTGGTAGTGGCTAAAAAACTCAGGACACTCAGTAGCAACTAAACCAATATAATTTTCAGAATACCCAGTGTTTACTGGTGATCCTGGGTAAACGCTGGTGTCCAGTCAGAGCTCACGAATTAGTACCACCGCCGCCTGATTTTTGAGGAAATTATGGATCTTCAATTTCTGACCAACCTCTTTATAACTACAATAGAAACCTTAAAAACCTGCAACAAAACAAACATTGATCACGCTGGGTCCACTTCCCTCATCTCTGATGCGTTAAAAGTGAAAGGGCCTCGTCACTGGACAGTAACATCGCCCTAAACCCTCATGTCATGAGATAGAAGTCAGGCAACATCTTGGGCTTTTTCACTTAGGAGGTGAACAATTCTGATATTATGGAAGCAGCAGGATGGTGGTCGACGCCTACTAATTTCAAAATGATTTATATGAAGGACGTCCTACTAGTAACCAAACAGTGGCCAAAACCATCGATCCTGTCAGCAAAGCAGGCAGAGTAGCGGAGGGATGCCCATTCATCATTATATATGCTCATTTTTTAAGGTGAGGATTGCCGGAGAACTTATTATGTACCTTGAGTTGATGGGTTTTATGATCTACTATCATGTATTTGTATGTGGCTATAACTATGGGGCAAAAATTATTAAAGCTTCATTTAAAGAACACCTGGCGAGAAACCCCGCTACTACTGAGGACTACCGGCTCTCCACTTCTCAACCTAGTGACCAGTGTGGGCAGTCATGCACTAGTAGTTGGATCATTTCGTAATGTATAAAATGGATGATCTTTTATGATCAATATAATAGTACTCACTTATAAATTGTGATGTGTTTTTTTTTATTCTATTTTTACGGGTTCATTGAGTTTTTATACTTGTAGAATGATCCAAATAGTAATTACCCTAATCCAGGCCCTTTCCCCGCAAGTGGAGCCTTTGGGAAGGTACCAAAAATGAGCAAAGGATTCTGGTCGCCAGTGACGTCATAGGGTTGGGTCGTACCGATGCTAGCGTGGGACCGCTTCTAGGCGTGGGCGCACCGAAAATTTTTAATGTGGCAGTAGGGGTTTCTGGTTATGATGGCGTTTTGGAGCACAAAAAAAATGCACTAGTTGGACCTTCGTCAAGTATACATTGTATAAATGATACCCACTTCACCAATTTTTTGTGAGTCTCTTATATTCTATCATGGATGGCTACTTTCCATCAAATCTAGGAATTATGAGTGAAGCTCAGAGGATTTACTGCATCGTTACGTTATCCAATTTTTCTCTCTTTGGCCTTTTGATCGCTACAGTTTGGCGAGTGATATTTTGAACTTATTTCCTTCTAATCATCTTCAAAAATTTTATCATAAGCGGGGTTGGTACATTTACTGAACCCACTTGTATGATCCAGTTGAATTCAGCAGCCTTGACAGATAAAGTTACGAGTTATCACTGGCACTGTATTCTGTAAGGCTGCTGAATTCAACTGGAAGGCAGACAACCAGTGGTGCAAGGAAATGCTACACACCCACATAAGCCGAACAGTTTTATAGTAATAGTAAATCCGAAAGGTTTACCTATATACTCGTACCATAGGACATGCATGGTTGTAAAAACTTTGTGGCGTTTTCCATTATGCATATCACCTTCTAAATTTTGACTGTTTCTGCATGCAGCCCTGCGTTTTTGAAGAAGCCCCGATCGGGAGTGTGGTGGCACACACGGCAAACGCTTTAATGCTCATTAATTATGTTGATAGTTTTGTAGCCTGAGTCCCCGGCCCTCCTTCATAACTCCCCACCCATTGCGGCTCCGTGCCTCCGTTTTCTAGGACTGCCTGCTTTAGCGGATCAGTGCCCGACATTTCCCATGGCTTCAACGGCGCGTTGCGTTTTCCTCGTGCTTACAGGGTGCAAAACCACAAACCAATTTGGGGACTTTGATGTGGGTCAATCATGGGTGTTCCCATTACTCATACGGACGCTCGTCCTTATCATCAATTTAATTCATACAAAAAAAAAATCAGAAAAAATAGAAATAGAAAAACCCTTACAGAGGAGTTGATGCTTCACTCCAACGGTTTTGGAAATTAAAAAAAAATAAGTCCGTGACACACATATAAAAATTTAGAATTGTCATCAAGATGTCGCTTTACGTGGTTTTAAACCGATGGCAAGTCTTAAAATGGGTAGCCACAATTTGCGCACACACGCAGTTCTGCTCCCAGTTGAATTCAGCAGCCTTGGACGGAATATAGTACAGTATCACATGCACTTTATTCCATCAAGGCTGATGTGAAATTCAACTCGGGGGCAGCAGCCTGCCAGTGGTGTGCGCAAATTGTGGCTACCAACTTCTAAAATTGGGATTCTTGGCCACCTCCCCTGTAAACAACCAGTGGAATGTTTGGCCGTCCTTATGGGCCAACCAAAGGTTGACTTACAGGCAGCAGTAGGGGTGTTGTTAACCTGTGAAGGTACCCCCAGTAGCTGCAGAGAGGTACTCCACTGCTGGTGGCTTACATGGTACCTGTCAGTCACCTAGCAGGGCAAACTTGCAGAGTACAGAGTACACTATAGAATGGGTAATAATGCTCTAAAAACATGCTTATGAAACCCAGGGCTTGTGTATTTCAAAGGACTAGTTACAGGTAACTGCATCAATAAGGCATGTATCAAGGTGGTACCCTTGGAGTAGCGCTAAGAGTTACACATGGAGTAGCTTAAGCTACTGTAAGAAACACATTCCTCCATCACAGAGAGACGAGATGCTATGTGAATTGCAATATATCACCATGTCCCTATTTCAAAGAAAGATAAAAGAGGAAATGATTGAGGCAATGGGCCAATGTGGCTGACACCTAGCTCTGACTGCATCAACAAATGGCCATATGTACCAATTAATGGTGGGTTACTGATCATGGTCTAAATTTTTATCTCTTGTTTCCCACCAAAATAATGCACCGTTGTATGCACGTAGTGTAGTTCATGCAAGAGATATGCGCCAACATATGTCATTGTTCAAGAAATAATGAGCAGAGTGTAGTGTGGTTGCCACCGTAAAACTAAAAGGAAACATTTCCCAGTCCTTAAATTTTTAATTGGTAAATGAGAAAAATATAAATGTAGATCTTGCCAATTTTACAGGTTCTAGAGAAGTATTCACTCTCTAGAGTGACTGACTCAACTGGTCTCACATCATAGAAGCGGTCCCATGCCCAAAACCAAGAATATCCGTCAACTCACAGGAGGCTGGAAGGGTGATGGTCACACCAAACAATTCTAGTTGTGTTATTCAAGATGGCTGCGGCAGAGCTGTATAGGAAAATGGACTTATTTGAAAGCTTGGCTAACTCTGTTCATCTATGGTATGGTATAGACCTTTTTAAAAATTAAAATTGTGAGTTTTTTTGTTTTTTTGAATATTTTTCTATGCTGTTATTTTACGTATTTCACGAAGAGGACACATGCATAGATTATGGATATGATGATACAGCTTGCCAATTTTTATTTATAGAACGGTTTATTTGACATTCCAATGTCCAGGTCGGCCTGCTACTGGTACAGGTCCTGGTAACCGGGTATACCTGTTCCCGGGCCCCCCCCCGAAGCCACCCCCCCCCCAGTT
>JAMKCH010081401.1:0-62892 GCA_023653785.1 Ophioderma brevispina
ACCTCCAGCAACAAGATACTCTGGCATTTCCCCACTCATAGAGATGTTGCATAATGGCAAACTTCCCAGCCAACGGTGACAAGGGAATATTTCTTGAAAAAGGGTTGTATCATGTTTGGGTAGGCCGGGCCAGGAGGAAACGCATTAATCTTAGTCAGGCCAACTTGCGCCCCTCATTATTTGGTGCAACGTGTCTTGGCAGGATTCTGAATTGTCCGCGGTCACATAAGTATAGCACGGCCATTGATTAAGTATGCCCCTACGGGTGAATTCTTCTGGCCACAATATTCACTTGATGTGATAAACTGGGTGATGATCCTTGCATACCGTGTAACCAACACCCCAGCTATGCCACTGATTTCCATGCCTGTACCGACTATGCCATTTGACAGAATCACAGTACGGATATTCTGGGACCCTCCCGTTTTGCTTCAGGTCAGGTATAAGAAATCGGTACATTTTGTCTGTGGAATTATTCATTCCAGTTGCAGATTATCAAAGCAGAAATTTTCTGGACTTTTTGAAGGATATTGTTGGTACGACTTGCGTTACCCCCCTCCCCCGAATATTTGCAGTTATGCGTACGGTTCTAATTTTATTGGAACCGGATGTCATTTAAGGCAATGTGACTTCTCTCCCGCTTCAGAAGCTCACTCTTGAAAAAGAAAGCGTCGGATGACGGTCGATAATTCGAAGAACATAGGAAGTCCAGGCCAGAGTAAGTCAATATTTCTAGCTGTGTGACCTGTTTTAAATCTTATCATATGTCTAGCACCACAGCAGTTTAAACCTTCAAAACGTCTCCTTTTCTACTTTGCGAGTTTGGCCGGATGGCTCTTAGAACTTTAGATCTTTTGAGTTTTTGAGCGAAAAATTAGCGCGATTCCGGAATCTCGCACTTCACATGCACTGTACGCATCACGGGACTTTACCCACCCAGGTTAAGAATCAAAACGTGTGAAAGGACTGCGCTACACGGATTATTTAGTCGGGAATAACAACACCTACTTTGAATGAATTCGTAAATTAAATTCACCAGTATTTCCACCAAAAACGCAAGTTTTGGACCTGGACCAAGTTTTGTTTTCCACCTTATCGCTTGATGTTTACCACCGAGGGTCAAGAAGTGGATCGACGCATGCGCCTGACAAGCGAAGGGCAAAATATCATATCGCCAAAAAGGAGAAGTTCGCACCGTCTGAAAGAGGAAACAAATTTCTCTGAAAAGTCTCATACTCTCGCTGCCCACATTAGAGACGTGAGAAGGGACAAGATCACCTAACAGGTGCGGTCATATAAATCCGACGTTGACTCTCTAACCGCGAATACTCAGTCCTGAAAAGGGCTACCATTTCGCGGTCACACCGTCCATGTTACCGACTGTCGAATCGTCACCGGCATTGAACAGCAGTGTAATTTCCTAGGCCAATAAATGAGCAATCGGCTGAGTGAGTGAGTGGAGATGGGCTGTGTTCACTTTCTCAAGCATGGTAAACACCTACTATCAAAAATCAAAAAGAGAACGGGCGGCCCTACGGAACGGCCGACAAAAGAGAATGGGATGCCCTACGCCCGGCCGACAAAGGAGGGCTACAGTAAATCTACTTACCAGAGTAAAGCTGCGGAACTTTTGACTATCGATACAAAGAATGCCCGCTAGGTCAAAAACAATCGATTTCAGTGGTGATATAGTCGATTTGTATTTACTCCAGGCAAAAGTCAATGAAAAAGTAGGTAAGCAATGGAGGGTCTTATTTAACCACCATTCAGCGGAAGAGATGTCAGGCGAACACTCCGGTCCATAATATTCTATGTGAACCGTCTGAAACATGATAAACTCAGAAAATATGAACATGCATTAACATGGGACACAGTAAGGCGGATATATCATTAATGACGCTGGTACACACAACCCACTCAAGTGACACAAACAGAGGGAACAAATTAGCCCTTGCGTGACAGGGGTTTTCACTCCCGGTGGCCTAAGGGGGTGGGGGGGGGGGGTCAATCGAGACCCCGTGAATCCATTTTCAGAGGAATTTGTGCACGTAAATTTATACCACATGTGTAGAGTTATAGAAGGCAACGCCAAATCAGCAATATAGTTAAAAATTTTTTATTGTTCCAGCTGACTTCCGTTATGCCCAGACATGTCCAACCTGCATTAGTCCAATGAAGGAAAACAGCGGGCAGAAATGCAGCACACGAAACCGGTAACAAAATCCATGGGAAAAGGTGGGAATGGACCTCGTACTTTGAAAGGAAGAGCACACCAGTGATGGACTACTAGTCCAATACATTGAGCTAACTGCACTTACGTTAACTATTACCACCCTTCTCTTCCTCTTTAACTCTCTCTTGTCCTTCCGGTACTACCGCAAGGCAGTAAGTAATGAGTGAAATCAATCTTCTCCAGACATGGAACACCATCCTAGCAATTAGTGACAATGATACCGCAATTCTTCAAATGGAGAATTCAAAGGCATTTAGTAAAACTCTGAGACTTCAACTTGAGACATCGAGCCCGCATTACCCCGATGCCATAATCCTATCTACACAACACTGGCCCATAAGTCTTGCAACATGCCAGAAAAAGCAATTTATATTCACAAAGGTGATTAAAATTGTCTCCGGAGTTCTTGACTACACCTTACGTAATTATGTTCAAAGTGGGGTTTTAAACAGATGATGTTCCCAGAATCAAGTGTGCGACCAAACGTTTAATTTGATTTTCTTTATCCCTTAATATGCGCGGTTAAAGAAGCTGGCTACTGATAACTTGCCGATGTAATCCAGAAGGTAATCACAGGCAGAGGAATCGTCAAAATGGCCGCCGAATAGTCCCTATTGAATACGAGGTTGTCATGGTCTACTCTAAATGTTAAGGGCGAAAATGGTGGTTGTATGGACCGGAAATTGAGAGAATGTCCATAAAAGATTGGAGCACTTTTACCACCGTGGGACTCGGGAAATTTAATGGCAAGAAAGAGACCACGTGATACCTGAAAAAACTTTCAAAATGGCACCGTGGACATGTGCTGTTTGTCATGTAATATGAACGCGTAATTAGACGTGATTTACTTAAACCACGTGAGTTATCATGAGAATTGCATTTCAGGTGTCTCGGATTTATCGAATATTTCAAAGACACATATTCCATTGACTTTATCTCGTTTACGGTTCCCACAAACACCAGATTTTATCCCATAAAATTTAAGAAAACCCTAATGACCGTACAATCCAAAAGTGCTGTTGAAGCCATATCTTTTGTGTCTGTGTCCGCATTCCTTCTGGAGTTGCAATCGACACGTTATCGTTTGCTGTTCCTTTATCAGCAATTTGTAGGGAAAAAGTGACAATCAAATCAAACGTTTTTTTTTTAAAAAAAAAAACTTTTGGTTTTTTTTGGGATAACATCTGTTTGAAAAACACAACTTTGGAATTTAAATCCGTATTGAGTGGTCCAGAAGCCATGGTATCGTTGAAATCAATTGGTGATATGAATTCGTTTTCTGAATGTTGAAATACTTATGGCAGTGTCTTTTTGTGTATGTATGCATCTATGCATCAATGGATTTCTTGAGTTCCAATGGTGTACTGGTATCTGGAGCTGTGGCCAGGGCTGTTTGTAAAGAGCAAACTGCGTATGGTGTATATGTGCAGCTCCATTCTAGCGCTCTAGTCTGATTCGCATCGCTGCAATCTCTGCGGAATTCAGAGAGGGCTTTTTTTTAAATATTGCCCAGTGTCTGCGCCGTTGTTTGCGTTGTGGTTGTTTATGCTATCACACGTCTGTCAAATAGGAACTGATTGAAAGCGTTCAAAGGCAAAATGTTAATGCCATAACACTCCTTTTCCAATCTGAAGCGTGTAGCGGGTTTCTGGAGATGTCATCGCTCGGGACGCGAAGCAATGGGGGGCCATGATCATAACCTGCGGCTGGAGAAGGAACGCCCTAGCCCATCTTTGATGCGTCAGCGGAGATTGCATGCATTCTTAGGGTCAAGAATTTGAAACAACTGGATTTGTTGAAGAGAAGTATTTTCAATTTTTTCCATGATTTCTTGAAAAAATCCTCCAATCCATTCATTATTATGATCAAGTAGGCTCTCATAGGTGCAATCTTGAAAGACAATTCTGGCAAAACTGGCTAAGTTAGTTAGTCATCCCCAAGAATCTATGTAGGTCTGAATTATGCTGGGAAGTGGCATGTTTTATCGCACTACTTTCCTTGGATCCGACAAGATCCCTTGGTCAGTGATAAGATCTCCCATGAAGATCTACTTTCAAACTCACACTCTTTTTGTTGATTTTCAGATTGTTTCTTGGATGATATCCAAAACTTTTCTGAGGCGAACACGTGTTCCTCAAGAGTAGCACCCGCAAACGATAATATCGTCTAGCATTGTGGTTACCCCATCTTTTGTCTCAAACAATCGTTGGATTTTCGATGGTAGGCTCAGTCCATGTTCAAACCAAACCGGTAGTCGAGGATATCGAACTTCCAATGGTGTGTTAAGCAGGTAGTTCCGCTGCTCTCTTTGTCCAACTTGATTTGCCATAAACCGGTTGATGTATCCAATTTGCTGAAAATAATACTGGCTTCAGCAAACTCAGCCACGGTTTCCTTCTATTGAAGGTATTTACAGTGCATCCCTTTCGAATGGCTTTATTCGGGTTAGATATCAGGGCAACTCGGATGTCACCATTTTTTCTTGCCACTGTTACTAGACTACGACCCCAGCAGTTGATCTTCTTGTCTCACGATAACACATTAATTTTGCATCCTCTGCCATTTCCTCTCATTTTCCGCTTTACCTTGTCTCTTAATTAAAAGGTTATCTTCTTCTGCAGGATTCTGGCACTGTGCAACAGTTCCATCAATATATATATGGTCGCCTGCCTGGTAGGTAGGCAAGTACCTTTTAAAACAATGGCTGAACTCTTCGACCATAGACTCAGCTTGAAGTTCAGTTTACCATCCTCAGATCCCACACAACTTAATGAGCCCAGTTTTCACAGGCCCCTGTAATTCCAGCATTGGGTCTATATGCAAAACCCTGCGTGTTCTTCAGGGATCACTAATAAACCTCTAATATTTGTTTTTCAACACTTTGTGTCCTCAATTCAGCTTTACAGCTACCGATCATTGGAATGGGTGGTTCCAGACACTACTCTTATCTTAATGCAACCTTTTTTCTGAAGCTTTGGGTGGGGTTTCAGGTATCTTATACACTTAAGTTATGGCGTACATATCCACTTGGGCCCCAGGTCCCAGTTTGGAGTGTTACCTCTTTGTTATTTTTACTTGAGCTGATCACCCATATCATTATTTGCCTTTGCCGTAAGCTCATGTGCCTCATGAAATGTCATTCAGAACTGGTTTAGCTCATGTAGATCTGTTTTAAATTACCTTTTTTGGGTCTGGGTTTGGAATGACATACTTAGCATAGTGCCATTTCTACTACAATTAAAGCATTCCCCTCCTTTGCTTTGTACTCATCCTTCTTCCACAAGTTCTTTGTGTGTGTTTCTTTCCACTTTTGTGGAGGTGGTTTTTAGCTTTGATTTTGTCCTTACTACGTGCTACCACTTCAACATTGGGATTTTCCTTGGATTGTTGATAGCTCCAGTGCCTGATGCTTTGTTCTTTTGCTCTTGCCATTTGGTATATCCTTTTCCAAGGTCAATTCTGGCTCAAGTTTAAGACTCTCCTACTTTGTTGTCTTGTCGCAATGACTATAATCTAAAGTCGCCCAAAGTAACATTGTGTACGGCGTTTTATTTAATTCAGTTGCATAATGATCAATGGGTGATGGCCTCGAGAAGAACAAATATCTCTGATATGTACATGTTTCTTGAGGTAGCAAGAGTCATCAATTTCATAATGACACATTTATCTTATTGTGTCTCATCACTTGTGAAGTGAAATGCATTATTCTACACTATAAATAACTCCATCACCAATTATGTGTAATAAAGTTAAGAGGCCATCTGGTAGAGCTCAAATCGCTGTTGAACCTCTTCCAATTTTCTGCCCAAATCACGCTGTAAGATCCAAGGAGCTGGTTGTGTTAAAGTTGCTTGTGCCATAATACTTGGCCTACGTGTTTAATGATTACAAAAGTTGCAAATTTCAATCTTAAAATGCAACGTAACATATACCGCTGCACTGCACCGGAAAGGTCTCAGATCTATACGTTACAGTTTATCTCTCCTATCCAACCAGGATAGTAGCATTAATGCTTACTACTGTCCGAATTAAATTGTACGTTTTATTTATCACACTAATCTTAAGTTAGGTTTAGTCTCGAAGCATGACTCAACACAGCATAACGCAATAAGCCTTGGTATAACACGAACGTCATACACAGCTTCAAAAAGTTCGCAAACTTAAGTTGTCAACACCGTATTTTCGCCACTAGCTACTGTATTGACAGCCCTGATTCTTAGAAATACCGACCATATTCTATTACAGTGACGAAGAAGTTGATGCTCTCTACGATGAATAACAAACTGATCAAAGAGCAAGGCTCCTTATAATATCATCATGGGAGAACGCAATGTCAGGTTGGTTACGTGGAACAGCACGCTCAAGATAGTTTTATTTTGGCTATGCCACGCATATCAAGGAGATACCCTTATCACTTTGCTGAAAGCATAATTGACAATCATGAACACATTCTTTAAGAAAGCCCCTAACAGACGTTACTGGATCTCACCCACCGGATCCACAAAGAACTTAGATAGGCTATTTCCTCTCTAACAGACCTCACATATTCACAGATGTCTCAGTTATTACAGCGTCAATACTGGTTAGTGACCATCGCCTTGTGGCGTATCACCTTCTATCAACACAAGCTAAAGAGGTCAAAGTTTATGAAGCGGAATAAAGTAACCTAACCCAGTGAAAACTCACATCCAAGCAGCCGAATTTCCAACTGAAGATGCCACCATATTTGAAGCTATAGAACTGGAAACTTCAGAAGACTTGGATACACTTGTGATGCATTGCCAACACGATCATAGAAACTTCTGTTGAAAAAACTGGAAGAGACAAACCATCTAAACCTGATAAGCTCTGGCAGAGACCAAGCAGCTGAGAGAGAAAAGCGACGCCAGATGAAAAGGATGGAATATGAATGCAAAATGTGAGTATGGCTGAGACTTGTAAAGACCATAGCATCGTATGGACAGGGTAATCAGGAAGTATAAACGAAAACAAAGTTGAAAGCCTTAGAAAGTAACAAAAGTCTCCAGTCATACAGAAGAAGCATATCTGGGCAGGAATAACATCATAGCCCTAATATATGACGACTGGAAACTTACCGAAGACCTTGATAGAATGGTAAAGCGATGTGAGGAGTTCTACACCAAACTCTACAGCTTCTAGACAACCACTTGACCATCCTTCTGATGCTCACAGAAGTGGAGATGTGCTATCAAAGTTGAAACAAGTAAAGGCCCTTGGAGAGGACATCACTGCTGAAATATTGCATGATGGGACACAGTCCTATTGTTTACAAGCGTACTGTTTTTGTTTGTTCAACAGATGTCCTAAAAGCCGAAAAGGTTCCCTCAATAGCTGAAAAAATGCATCATCGTCTCCTTCATAAGAAGGGAGATACAGCCGATATCAGCAACTATAGGCCAATCAGTCTTTTACCAGTTATCGTACAAGGTGTTTTCAAAAGTTCCTACTTCGAGAATGCTGCACATTAGAGAAACAGGCTGGCTTCAGAAAGGATTTCCACTATCGCCGCATATACATATCAGTCACTACAAGAAAAGCAAATGGTATAATATCCCACGCTGTTTTTGCCTACACTGAAAAAATATTTGGTGTATTTTGACATCTAAAACAAGTGTCAAAAATGTCCTCAGTTGGCCACCTAAAGGTGTCAAATTGACACCACTATGGGTGTAAACCCGACACCTTTGGGTGTCCATATTTCATTTTGACACCTAGGGTGTTTTACCTGAGGACCCATTTTCGAACGAAAATGTCATTACAACACCCCAAATGAGGTGTAAAATTTACACACGTCGCTCCTCATATTTGAGATATATTTACACCCTAATTGGGGTGTATTTTCGTAAAGGGGAAGAATTAGTATTTGTCACCTCTAGCACAGTTTTGAGCTTTTTAAGCTGATGCCCCAATTTCCATCAAATTGAAAAATTAGCATTATTGCGTGGAATTGTACAATCCAAATATCATTATTCACCAATTCTCATCAAAAACTGCAGCAAAAAACATGCATTGATCTCTTTCACATTGGAGCTATTTGGAATGTTTGTGAAATAACATCTTGTAAAGCATGCTGAAACATCCATGCATGGTGACAACTATCTTAGTTGTCCCTTTCAGTTTGGTAATAAGAAACACTCTAACAAGAAGAAGATGAGACAAGTGAATCTTTCTCAAATTTAGTTTTGTGCCATTCTAAATGGCAACAACCATTGCATGAAACAATCCTACTAATATATTGCCCTAATCCATACTGGATGCCACATTGGTGGAAATTACATTTGAATACATCATAATCTTGCACTTATACTTAATTTCTCAATGCGACACTGCATAGTACCATCGCCTAAATACCATCATCTGTCCATTTGTACTGTGGCTGAGGCATGCTTAATCATGCAATGCTGCACGCATGCTTCACGCAACAGCGACCCGAAAGGCTATTTTTCTGACTAGTGAATTGTAATAATTTTAATTTCATCAAGTTAGTCCGGTACAATTATTCAAACAACATGAACACGGCTTACATTTATGCTATTTTCACCATATTTATCAATGTATGGAAATGTACCAGATCGGTAGTTACCCGTTCTGTAACATGCGGGACACAACGGCGAAGAGAAAACTTTTGTGTGCCAAGGCGCATGCGTTTATATGTCGATTTACGCTCAATTTGTGTCATAATTACACCAATTGGTGTCATGATGCTTCAGATGCTTCAACACCTCTAAAAATCGTAAGCTTTCCCGCCAACTATTGGACACCCTTTGGAGTCATTTCAAATTATCTGACACCAGTTTTGGTGTAAATCCGAAATGATCCCCGTCGGAACACTTACCGGTGCACACCGGAATTAATGTGCCAACCATATCATTGACTATTACAAACCAATTTTGATGTCAAATACGCCATTTGTTAAGTGTAATTTTACAGTTGACT
Source organism: Ophioderma brevispina (assembly GCA_023653785.1). Classification (NCBI taxonomy): domain Eukaryota; kingdom Metazoa; phylum Echinodermata; class Ophiuroidea; order Amphilepidida; family Ophiodermatidae; genus Ophioderma; species Ophioderma brevispina. The sequence continues at coordinate 9,191 of JAMKCH010081401.1, forward strand.
CCAAAAGATGTCGCCTGACACCAATGTAATTTTTCATTGTACTTGACTACGGGAAAATGCTTTTGACTCCATTGAATTTACAACCACTCTTCAAAGCATTGGAGAACCAATTGACTTGATGAACCCAGCCTACTTAATCTCATTCGAGAACTTCGTTGCCACATCCACCCGAACGCTCCACAGAGATAGTGACACAACCAAGCTAAAAGGTGAGCAGGCAAGGGATAACATTTCATCACAAAAACTCCTTACAGCATTTCTCCAAGATGGCATTATGAATGAGGTCAACTGGGAAAATAAAGGGACTCAAACATCGATGGTGAATGACCTCTCCCACTTGATCTTTGCTGTGATATCATCCTATTTGCGAATCTTCGGAGGAGCTGGAAAGCATGCCAATGACATTCCACATAGCCAGTCATACCAAGTTGGTCTCAATATGATCTAGAAAAAAAAAATAAAGTGATGTTAACGATTACATCACCCGGTCCATGGTAACAGTTGATGGACAAACTATTGAGGAGGTTGACAGTTACGTGTACCTTGCAGTGGCGTACCGACGGCAGTCCGATGGGGGCAAATTCCAAGTCCGTCCCGCAGGAGGGGCAAAATTCGTAAATCGTCCCTGGAAGTTCCGACAATGGAAGTCTGAATGTGAAACTTTATTTGCCCAAATTTTGGCTAAAATTGGTAGAATTACCGAAAAAGAGGGATAAAAGCACATTTGGACCATAATCGTCCAGATTTTTTAGAGCCAGAGGGGGAAACTTGCCCACGCCCCATGCCCCCACCCCGTCGTCGCCACTAGTACCTGATAATGGCTATCTATATCTGATGATAAAGTTGTTCAATGAATACTCCTACCAGTTAAGACATAGGCTGTGAGACACGGGCAGTACTCTGAATAACCACAGGATGACCAAGTAATGGACTGTCAAAGTTGTGCATATCAATTTAATAATTACAAGATCCGCCATTCTAAATGTGCAAACGGGGTTGCCAATTTGTTAAACCAAATACATACGTGAGCTCTTTGAAATCACCATCAGTATACAATGTGAGCCCCCCCCCCTCGTCACTTAAGTGTTAAGGAGAACTTGGTAATGACACAGAATGTCAACACAAAAACAGCCACAACCAATGTAAAAGTGACACAAACTTGGCAGAAGCCTTCTAAAGACCCGAGTTTGTCTAAGTAGCGGTTGTACATGGGCGAGTGAGTTGGTGGGCGAGTTGAGGAGCGAGTTGTCGGGCGAGTTGTGATCCATCAAGTAGGCGAGGTACGACAAGGTGGCGGCGAGTTACGACAGGTGGCGGCCGCCCGAGTTACGACAAGTGGTGGCAGGTACGACAAGGTGCTGGCGAGTTACGACAAGGTGCTGGCGAGTTACGACAAGAGTGTCTGGCGAGATTGCGACAAGCCGTAACATGGTTATTGATAACAGGACGCTACAGTAGAGTATTATCATTGTTTAAAATCCCGAAATTGGCAAGGGGCAGTAGGGGGAATGCCACAATTTAAAAAAAGAGTCGTGGCCAAATTAGCATTTGGTATAATTGAGTAATGGTATGTATGTTGCCTTAAAATAGTATAAATGCAATTCTACCACTGCGTGAGGTAAGAATTTTTGCCGCAGTGTCCTGGATAAATTTGGGTCTCTCGTTATCCGAAGGTTCATTGTTCCGAAGGTTCGTTATACCGAAGGTTCGTTTTTCCGACACGCGTTTTTAGCATTCGCTTTTCCGAATCCTAACTGTTCGGTATTCCGAAAATAGGGTTCGCTATTTCGAATCTTAAAAAGAGTTCCTTTTCCACCGAATTTTAAAAGGGTTCGCTATATTCCGAAATCTTAAGAAGGGTTCGCTATTCCGAATCCAAGAAAGGGTTCGCAATTCCGAATTTCAAAAAAGGCAAGTTATTTCCGAATATGAAAAAGGTCGGTAGTCCGAAATCAAATACCATGTTCGGTATTCGAATATCAAAAGATGGTTCGCTATTCTTCCGAATTTTGTTTTTTTCACGTGTGGCCAATGACATGATTGAATTATATGGATACTTTGAAGCCAATAAGATATAAGCGCTACTATTTATTATGTCCTATCTATCTAACGGCCGCAGCCGGATGCTGTTCACCATGTACGCCAAATGTCCCTGTTTGTCATTCGTTTGGGGGGATGTCAGTGGTCCTGTGGATGTCCTGAGCAAGCACATCAATGTAGTTCAGGGGCGACGACCCCTGTTTTGGCATGGTACTTCCGAACATTTACGTCTGAGACTAATTGGTCAATCGCACGATGACATGACCGGCAGGCAAATCGTGCACGGCGTGGGCAACAGAAGATGAAATTGGGAGGGGATATCTCCATATATCTGTGCTTTGGTCTTGTGCTCACGCCAGGATATGTTTTGTACTCGCATAGAAGCTTGGTGTAGGTGGCATCCATTCTATCCGGTAGCTCTTTTCTCCCTTGCTTCATGGTCCAGGTCTCATATCCATATAACCTGATACTCTCTACACAGGCTCTAAAGAATTTCAGCTGATTTGAATGGGAGATACAATTGGCCATCAGTGGTGTAGTTTATTGCAGCATTCCAAAGCTTGTCCTTTGCGTTACAGAAGTCTTTCTTGCCTGTCGGCAACATAGGAGACGGCCCCTAGATACTTGAAGGTCCTTGACCTCTTTGAGTTGTCTACCATCTGTTGTGCAGATAGGTTTGATGTGTAGTATCATAAATCTCGACCTAATCCGTTGATCGGTTCCTATATGACCTTTTAACTCCACTGAGTTCGGAGTATGTTGAGGATTTGGTCCAACGGTCCACTAGCTTCAAGTTCCTCCAAAGGCTGCCATTTTGGACGTCATTATCATATTCTCTGTGGCCGTAAAACCACATTTATAGACTCTTGGACGCCAACTTGGTTTTGGGTACTTTTTATTTTTGAAATCTCAAATATTGACTTTGTAGAATCTTTGTGCCTTAAAACTGTTTTTAATTAAAAAACACTTTTATATTTTGTATTTTCAAATTGTCTGGCGGCAGTATGATAAAAATGGAAAAGGCGGCAATGATTTGATGTATTATATCTCATGCTACAAAAATAATCATATGTCTTTTTAAAAAAATGTGCCAAATTCGATGGTGTCATCACTATAATAACACAAACAATAAAACGTTTTTCCCCAAAATTGAAATAATAAATCATCGGCTTTAAAGCAATACAATACTTCATCATTTCATCACACATTGCTCCAATGTGAAAAACAATATCGGATCCGAACCTCTTTTGATATTCGGAATAACCGACACGGTATTAATTTGGTTTCGGAATATCGAAAACCTTTTTCAATCTCGGAATAAACTAAACCTTTTTTTTTTGAGATCGAAAATGCGAACCCATTTTTATGATTCGGAAAGCGACCTTTTTTAGATTCGGAATAAGCGAACCACCCCTTTTAAGATTCGGTATAGCGAACCCTTTTTTATATTCGGAATATCGAACCTTCGGAATAACGAACCTATGAATAAACGAACCTTCTGATTCGAGATTATCCCATAAATTTTGGGTACACGTTCATAAGATGGTCCCAAGTATGCCAATTAGGTATTACAATTGATCCATCAGCAATGCAAATAGGTAAATTGCTATTGCTTCCATCATGCTCTGTATGATTTGGTGCTTAGCGCTTGATGGAATCAGTGGCATACCTTTATTTGTATACTAAAACTTTTATATGAAACCTCTACCAATTTTGTTGACATTTTGGACAGACTTGTATTTTTTATGCATTGTGAATATTTCAATTTTACGGACATTTTCCCATAGTACACGTGAATGATTTTGGCAATGTGCCAAGTGGTAAAAACTTGACAAATGCCTGAACAAACATATTATTTTGTATTATTGAAGATGATTTTCATGGTATGGTTAAAAATATTCTCAGCCGACTTCCGTTATGCCCAAGAAGGGGATATCATGGGACCCCCACTAATTAACTCATTGATGGCTTGGCCGATTTTTAATTATTTTTTTAATAAAAGTCAACATTTACAAAGAAATTTGTCGAAAAATCCACGCATAAAGCGGCAGCACGAAAACATTTTTTTTTTGTGCCATATAAACCGCCCTTGTTTAGTTATTAAAAACGACGCTGGTATCTCTTTCCATGGAGCACATTTTTCACATCAAGCACATTGTCGTACAATTTTAGATGTTATGCCAGATAGTATGTCTTTTATGAAGGACAGTACCTACTAACGCAGGGGTGTGCCAGGGGGGTTGGGGTGAAGGGGCCGGCCGCCCCTGAGATTTTTCAATTTAGGAAAAACAGGGGTTTTGCGCAAAATTAGGGATTTTTATGAACCAAATGAAGCTCATGATCATTTTATACTTTTTTTTCGCCCGTATGATGTTTCGCACCCCTCCTATGATTTTACCCTGGCGGCCCCCCTGTACTAAAGGCTCGCTCATTTTGGTAAATAAATTTTAAAACCAAAGCGTGGGGGCCCTAGCTCATATGTAGTTTATAAAGTAACATTTTTGTGATTACTATCAAGACCATTTGGAGAAGGGGCCCCCCCCCCTGCTACTACTACAGCATCCACTTGTTCTTACCATCTAATGATTGAGAAGTTTTCTTGAGATCTTCCAACAAGCCAGTTACCCAAAATGTGGTTGTCGTAAATGTGTCCATGATGGGTATGGAATATGATGGGTTCAATACTATCTTACTATAGACAGAGGTTATTGAGAATGAGACTGATGTTACAACGCATAAAATCCTTTTTCAAATTTTGGTGAGATGTTTTGGCCATCTCAATTAGATCACTTCCAGAATTGAGAGATGGTAGGATAATGATGGTCGATGGTGTACGGGTTATTTAATTTCTAATCATCCTAAGAATGGGGGGGGGGTGGCATATTGCATCATTAATCTTTAGAGTGTTCATAAACTAAGACCCATCCTTGAGGTAAATGATTCTCTCTATTGAGTAGCTTCACTATACCTCAAAAATACCCACAAACATGGCACGTTGTGCTACCATCATGGTATTTTGTGGTCTGTGGGGCCCGGGATGTTGGGTTTCCCATTGGCACCTCCCATGTTTGAATACAACGCATTAGGACCATGATTCTCTTGTAGTATTTGTGGTATTTGAGGGTTTTGGCAGTCCAATGTTTGTGGTAATTTTTGTAGTATTTAGGGGTTTCTTATGAAATTCCGGGTGTTAGGTACGTACATGTACGCACAAGTCTCAAGCGGAGACAAGATGTTTACATCCCGAACAGATGTTTTAAAATAGCCTGGCCTCAACTTACTGTAAAATATTACCCACCCAGTTGGAATCCTCTGTGAAGGTGGATATCGGAGTCCTTCATTTTTCGAGTCTTATTAACTTTCCACGATGCCTTGTTGGATTTATCATCTTCATCAAAGGCCTTGTTTTTAGTGAGACCGGATTCTGGCTTTCAAACTGTAGCTTTGTTCTAAAGACCCTGGATGGGCATATCAGTCGTACTACGTCGTCTGAGAACGGAGTTCCCTACAAGGTCAGTATTGGCTACAATGCGTCCCAACTTTATATATCAGCGACTTACCTCAAACAACATCAGACATACTGGCTACTGGCCACGACCTTGCTCTTCTCTACTCTGACAGAAACTGGACGTGGACTGAAAGTACAAATACACTTAATGCAAATGCAGATATGACCCTACCTGCAGCATATCTCACACATGTAACTTGTCAATAAATAATTCATTGTTGTGTGTAACCGCTAGCCATCCAATCTACAAGCTTTAGAACAGACCCGCCCCCGTTGAATACATGTACTTCTCTTTCAAGCATGATATAAAGCCATTTGGAACCCAAATTTATGAAAGTGTTGACTTTTATGAAAACCACTTTGACTTTTTCGTATGTTGAATAGTTTACTACAGTAGTACTATTCAAAAATGCCGACGCTCTCCTCCTGGTTAGACGGACAATCTTAACCAAAATACACTTCCTGTTTGTGGATAAAACTGCAGAGTTTTGATTTTTACCATCCGTAGTTCACTGGAACAAGCCTACATAGTGTATTTGCTTTTCTAATTGTTAGTGACAACTATGAATATGCCATTTTACAACAGCGTGACACAATATGGATTTGTAGTACCCCAGGACTCACAAGGTCAATAGGGTGGAATTGACCTATCTGTTTTATGTGTGTAATACTTTTAAGAAAAGAAATATATTTAAAAAAAAAAAAAAAAAAAAAAAAAAAAAAAAAAAAATCCTATAGGCCTTCAATAAATTTTTAAGTACTAGTATATAAAATTCCAATGAATCTTTTGAAGGATTTAGTTGCATTTTGAGAAAGCAGTAGTGTTAAGCGAGGGTTTGTATGCACAGGGGCATTATTTATTGATAGTACACTGACAAGTTACTCTGTCCAAGACCTGGAGACCTCAGTGAGTAAAGCTAAGACCACTGCTACGCCTTTCATCTTAACACCAAGATGCTCATCGCCAGCATCAATCAAAACCCCCATGGCACACCTCAGCCAGGTAATCTACACCACTTCTCTGGGGTGAAGCTTGATCGGCAGCTTACTTATGCGGCAGCATCTCGATTCATTATGTGCAAAGGCATCTTCAAGGAATAACCTCCTGTGCCGCCTTGCTTGATCTTCATGGTGTTAGTCCAGTCCACTCGAACCACCACCGCCCTGGCCCTGGTCTACATCGCTGCTGCAATGGTGCCCCAGCATGATACAATCTCTAATCACAAAAAGCTGACACACTACCACGACCCCCCAATGAGAGCCATTACTGGCTGTCTTCGCCTACTCCATCTGAATTTCAAGGGCATTGCACCTGCAGTGCTTCGAAGAAAACAATCACCCACAAAAACTTGGTGAACAAGGCTCTGCTGGACAATAAGCACCTACTGCATAACAATGTCAACGAATCACAACACATCTCGTCAGCCAGAGACGGCACTCTCTTGACCTTCTGCGACACGCCGCTAAACTCCTCCAGCTCCCCATTACATCTTCCAGACATGGAACCTGCCTGGCTAGATACCCCAAGACCAACCAATTCACTACACACCTATGACATAACTCCCACCTTCCACGCAAGGAAGGAGTCACCTGAACAGATTCGCACAGTAGTCGGTCGTTCATCACAACAGCAATATGCACCGCAACCGATGGGGGCTGCGACTATCTCCCGCTGACAATTTGCTCTCCATCACAGACTGCAGGTCACATTCTCGATAAGTGCCCTACTTTTCATCCACCGTTGGATATAGACCTCTCAATCCCAACCAATCAACAGTGAGCTGACTCCACCAATTCTAACAACATTTAGCTGCTTTCTCATATGCAAAAAGGTGGAGAAGAAGATTTCCTCCTGTGTGTCCAAAATACTTCAACAACAGCAAAATGACATCATATCACTACAATAATGATTGCATCCATTCATTTTTTTTCATGGTAGGGAATCATAGTTGTCAGATAGTTCCAGGTATCTGGAATAAGAGGATAAGCAATGAGTTCACAAAGCCACAGTGAAGCCATGGTGACCTCCTCCAACTAAGCCAACTTATGAGCTGGTGTTCAGCTATTCGCATTGTTTGCTTCAACTTTCCAAGGTTAGCCTGGTTACTTCATGGCCCTTCTGAAGGTAGTCCACCATTAGGATTCTAAGAAAAAAAATGAAACATCACCCTGCCAGCAGTTTTGTGACAGATGGGCCTCTTAATAGGGGGAATTATATTGCCCCATCTAACCAATTGCTACCAGGGAGTGGAATTCAAATCCTTTAAATGAAGAAGGTTCATCTCAGTTTGAACACTTTATCAGTAGGGTGCTCAGATGCCCCTCATTGTCAATTCAATTGTTCTGAACATCGTCTTAAATGTTCACTTGTCAAAATAATAACCTCCACCAAATTAAAATTCATTCGGAGGTCGGCAAGTGGGGCAACCATGAGTGGCTTAAAGTTTTGTACACAAAGTCAATAGGATGTTTTGATGTTTTTTGACAAAACATAAACAGATGACCGGTATCGTTGATTTGGCCAGAAATCCTCCAAGAAGTTTATTATGAGGCTAGGTAAACAATTTGCCAACAAATACAAAACAAGGGTAATCTCAATGCCAGAAAAAATTACATTTTATTAAATTAATTTCAGTGGAAGCAAGGTAATACACAGAATAACCACAAAATGACCCGATAGCTTGTAGCTATGTATACTGAGGTTCTTTAAGGACAGTGTATTGTTTAAGTTAAAGCCTTATACTAGTTACATAATCATACTGTACTTTACAAAGATTTATCTACTATTGAAAAGACATGCACCCTGGCTTCCCATGTGACATAAATTGAGAGGACAATAGAGTTGCCCGCTTTATTGCCCAGTACCATTTTACAACTATTGATATATTAATGTAACATGGTTAATGGTTATATAGGCTTGAACTTACAACAATACATGTCCATCACACTAACTTACAAGCTTCTGTAGAGGGTCATGTTTGGCCATTTAGTGTATTGCCTTGACTCCACTGAAATAAATTATTAAAAAAGATATTTTTCTGCCAATGAGGAGGAGTTTGATTGTTACTTCTGTGGAAAATGTTTGCCTAACCTTATAAGTACCTCCTGGAGAATTCTGACCCAATCACCTGACGATCACTCTTTTTGTGTTGTGTCAAAAACAACAAAGACAATCCTATTGACTTTTGTGACAAAACTTTAGTCTCATGGTGGCCCCAACTTGCCGACATCCGACTGATTTTAAATTTGGTGGAGGTTCCTTATTTTGCCAAGTGGGGCACATGTAAGACTAGGTTCAAGAAAATTGATTGACAAGAGGGCACTCTGATGCACCCTATTTCATCAAACTTTATAACATGTCAACTAGGAACATTTTACAGAAAGCCTCTAAGCACATTAACATCTACATCTGGTCTATAAGGTTTAGAAAACCAGCGTTTGAAGCATGCACTGAAGTAGCTCTTGACTTACACATGCAAATAAGTTTGAAGATCCTCAAGACCAAAACAATTAATGATCTTGCAAAGCTCATATTCCGAGGTACAATAATCCTGTTAAGTCTTGAGAGAACACTTAACATTAACAGTAATACATCACCCTAATCACGAATAACTTCTAAAGAATGTCTTGAATAATCCACTTCAAAGGAATTCTTGAAGTATTGACTTGCGCCTGTACATCCGAATTCTCCGCCCTTTTCCTATACTCATAAGGTTTCTTATCAAGTTACCAATAGATACCAGCGCATTTACTCATGATGCACTCAAAAAAGGGTTGTCAACTAGCTCAATATTAGAAATGGCCCCTGCTTCTATTGAAATATAAGGATTTCCAAGAGCAACTCCCACAATTGATGAGGTGTTGGTTTCATACCTTACTTTATTACTTTAAACCCTGAGTTTCTGCAATGAATCTAAATGGATGATAAACATTTTCCATCTATTGCATCTCTCCCAGAGCGAGCAAAGTAAATCTCTAACCGCCTGGAAACGACAGATGCATCTACTATTGCCACAAATGTCTACAAATTAATTTTCAATCTATATTACTCACCCAGTTGATCCCATTCTTTGAAAGAACGCAAAATGGATTGGTAATATATCTACCCTACCAAGAGTTCTTGCTCTTCAAATTAGTCTCCAAAAGAAAGTACAATTCCAGGCTTTTATAGGCGAACTCGAAGTTTAAAATCCACAATCTCGTTAAGCCACTATCAGCGATTTCTTCACAATCGCACCCCTATTGTCATCCAAGTCCATTTTTTGCACGTTATATTGTAAAGACTCATAGTGGCTTAATTTGGTATCACTGATAAGATCTAGTAGAGCCTTAATAATGGACAAATTTTGCGAGGACATGGGATGTCCCACCAGCAGGCACTTAGTATGGTGCTGCTAGTGTGATTGCAAGCTTGGGCAGACTCACTAGCGCTTTCTCTGAAACTAACCTTCCGTGCTGATTTTAATGCACACATCTCATTTCTATCCAGTTTAATAATGTACTGTAGTAAAACACCCATAAACCCACTTTACTACTCCAAAGAACTTTTTACAGCTGTCTCGTTATTTGTGCAAAAACAATGTGATCAAAGAAACTTCTCTACCGACGAAACGTCAGGATTTTTCAGGTGACAGAAACACTTGCTTTTTTCTTTTCATCCATGTCAATACGACTACCTATAGCGCCAGACGCATACAACTCGAGTGATAATTGTCTGCAATATGGCAGAATATCCGGGCATCCAAGTCAAAAGTATCTTGACTGATCTAGACTATGCTGATTTGCACTTATGCAAGAGGTGGATCATCTGCCACGATCCACTTTTTGCATTTAGAAGAGTCAGTAGCTAAGTTGAACCTAATGCCGAATGCAACGAAGATAGCATGCCTGATTTTAGATGAAGAGCAAAAGGGGGACAATCATGGATGCCTACAGTAAGCGTGGTGTCATATGGTTGTCTACGCTTACTAAACTTGTGCCTTCTTTCAGAGCCTGTGTGTAGGCTACTCAATGTGGTTCGAATTGTTTCCATCATTTCTTAGTTTTTATCTGTGGGGATGCCGCCTATGCCTATGGCATTATGGAGGGTGAGTTTTCACTAGGCATTACTTTGGAGGCCAAGAACCAAATAATTCAGACCTCCTTCTGTGGAGATGGCAGACGATAGGAGTCTTGAAACTGTGCAGAGATACCAGCATTGCTTTTGATGAAGTGGGAATAGTACTGTGGGATCAAGATGTTTGGCAAGTGTACAATTCCAAGAATGACCTGACGGAGGTTTTGAAGGATCCGATGATGATTATATTGCATGCTTTCAAACTGCCTCATAGTTTTTTGGTTCTTTGGATGAAAATGATGGCCTATCACTCATCCATAGTCACAATATGCAAATTAAAGCACCGCATCTCGTTACAGGACAAGGTGAAACGTCTGTTTCTGAACTGGTGTCAGAAGCCACGACACCCACCTTCTTCATGCTTAGTTCCTTTATCATAGTGTTTCTATTCACAAGAGAAAATTAAAGTTTAAAAATTTGTGTTGCACATGGTAAGTTTTTGATCAGCCATTATCATGATCATCGTATTTGCACACAATCAACAATCATTTCTTGGCGGTGGATTATGTTGGTGCTTTCGATAGCGTATACATGAATAGTTTTGTAAATAAAAACATTTGTAATAATTGTAATGACACATTTTACAGCAATGGATGAACTGTTCACTCCTTATTATGAGGAAAAACCACCCCTATGTGCAAATCCATCAAAGAAACAGTTGTGTGTTTTCATCTACGCCAAAACAGTGAATGATGAGCCAAACATCAGCTTAAAGTTACATGGTCTGGGAACACCCCTGGAGAACTGTAATAACCCTGTATACCTAGGAGGTTACCATGGACCGCACTCTATCTTCTAAGACCACATCGAGAAGACGAAGAATAAAGTGTTCACGCAATAACATCTTGAAACAAATCATTGGCACAAGATGGGGTGCTCACCCACCATACCCTAAGATCGGCACTGCCCTGTGCTACTCATTGCAGAGTATGGCTTGCCTGTATGGGAAAAGACTCAACCCATGACAAGGAAAAGCTTGGGTCAGCGTTAATGCCTCCTGCCGTTATTGCAGGGGGGATGCCTTCTGTCGGCCAACATCCACGCGACAGGGACAAAAACTTTCATCCTAGCAGGAATTGCTCCACCAGGACATCCGTCGTAGCGTCGAGGCATGCAAGAGGTAGATGCCAAGTGTTAATGTAAAGCACCTTATGTCCGGACAGTTACCTGCTGCCAACCCGGGCTAAATCCGAGACAGTTCCTTAAGCAAATCCAACCTCTTGAAACATCTTGTCTCTAAGGAGCTGAAGGGAGTCGCCTTGTGGAAAACAAGACTTGCACACAAGTAACCTCTATTGGGTATTGACCTGGTGAGCATCTCCCCCACCTGGAGCTGACTCCTCATTGCTGAATTGCGATGCCTCAACAGATGAGAACCAGAATTGGGAAGATCTAAGGTTTCTTTGCCGAAGTGGGCTAACCTGAACAGATCAGGACAACTACCTGTGGTTGTGGACACGCACCACAGGCAATGGAACATCTCTTGTCTGCTTGTACTGCCATGACTGCTGGGCAACATGCTAACAAGGACCTTGCGATTTCCGTAAGCACCAGATTTGTACCCATCTCTGGCTGATCATATTGGGGACGCACACTGTTTGGAAGATAAGAAGAAGAAGAGCAATGAAAAATATAACTGTAATTATATAAAATGTCAGCCATTTTTAATTTTGTTGCTGCCATTTTAATAGAAAAAATGACAGTCCTTGTGTGTTTTCTTGTCTAGGTTATTTCAGTTAGTGTGCACTTTAGCAACTACCACTATTAACACATCTGGTTGCTTAAATTGGTGAAATAATTAATGTTACTCATTATTTTAGATTATATATGCTTTGGAGAGCAAGCACAGGGGCAGTTTTTTAAGGATTCCATTTTCTATTAAAATTTTTACAATGTGCACTTTAAACACATTTTTGAAGACTCACTTTAAATTTTGAAGGTATTGTACCTAAGTCCTTGACAAATAGTATATGCCTTCTGTGGTATTGACCCGGATTTTGATCTTATTACTGATAAATATAAAAGTGTGCATATATGCAAAAACTTTGAAAAAGAAAAAAATAAAAACATTAATTTCTCAAAAACTAAACACTTTATTAACAAAATCCAACGAGAGAATTTAGTGGATATTTTGGTTAAAAACAACTTCCAACTTTGGATATCACAGGGACTTCCACCTTAGCTAGAAATAATTGCTCATAATACAAAACAGAAGGTGCTGGAATCTCAAATGAACATTTAAGGGCCGTGGTCCAATCGCTAATAGCCCTTGTCCCCCAAACCTCAGATTTTACAGATATTGTCAACATTTTTGTATCTGCAGAAAGCTATTTTTCTGATTTATCCTGGGAAATCTTAGGGATAAAGAATATTGAGCAAAAATGTTATGAGCAAAAATGTGCCCAATTTTGGTTGAACCAATATTAAGTTTACAAGGTACTCTTACAAAATTGTGTTTTTAGCTCTCACATCAAAATGTATTGAAATATTGGCGCGAAACTTTACAGATGGTGTTTTTGGTGTGAAGGCTTTCATCAGATGATGTATATACTTAAGGACATAACACACTAATTTTTAGTTTACAATATGTGTGATAAATTATGTTGAAATGAACGTCCAACATTGATGATATTACAATAAATTAATTAGCTAATTAGAAGACAAAAATGAAATCGGGAACTGATGGACGCATTCATGTTACCAATAATCTCACGGCCATAGTGACCCCAGTGACCACCACGGCCATCTTATGGTCATTGCCATGTCATGTCTATAGATTGTCCCATGATGATTGTCAAAAAACAATTATTTACTTTTGAATAGCTAACATTTCTAATAGGTTTGTACTATACTTTTGAATCGACGCACATCATCTGCAGTGATTATATTCCAATAAAGAAAATAACTACTACACACAATACAAATAAAGAGTAGGCCTCCTTACTTCGGATGTGAAGATTTTACCACAGTATCCCAATGAAGAGTAGAGCAAATTTGAAGTCCCACCCTGTCCTACATCACCATCCAGAGTTTTTCGGATTTTTATTATTAGATTAGAGTTGTAGGTTACATCACACCAACCAGTTGTGTGAGGTAATCTATTTCTACCAACAAAATCAAGTCATGTTTATGTGGGGATTGTCTGATCTGAAAAATTCAGTTCAAAACTCTGGATCCTGACTAAACTCAACTAATAATGTACTTGCTCCTTTGCTCTCTCTCTCTGTATTGTACATTCCACCTACCCGTGAAGACTTAGATGGTCTTTGCGCAAGATGACATTTGTTGATCATTTACCAACCAATCTGATTAAAACAACTCAGAGAGGTTACAACATTTACCTGGTTTTGTAATTGAATTTCAACTAGTGCAGAATTACCTTGTAGAAGTTTGAAGTATAAAAAATAACACTGAAACTGACAAAAGGAGATTCTGAGGATGCAAATTTCCCCTAAATTTGCACTTAAATTAGTTGTAGAATGAATGCCAAGAACTTTTCAAGGGGTTTCTGAACAAACAAGTAGAAAGAAAACAAAACTAAGTTTTGAAACTGCCTGCTGTCCTAATTGGCCCATAGAGACAAATGCTTTATATTAGAAAATTTTGTAAAATACTGTAATAACTTGTTTCCTTCCACATATGGAACAACATGTTTACAATGGAATGCTAGAATCATAGCTATGCAAACAAGCATTTTCAATTTCCAAATATCAAACTTGAATTTTTGGGAAGTCCTTATGTTACCTTGTGTTAATAATGGACAGTCCATTCATCTAATGTATACAACTCAAAAAATACTCATTCTTTCACACGTTTCTTATAAAAAGTGAATCATTTCAAATTAGAACATTTGAAACAATAGAGTCTGGGACTTGACAGGCCTATAGCTTATTTCCACTCTCTTCACATCATCATCATCATCATCATCACTTAAACTTATAGTATCATTTAACTATTTTTGTGTTTATCTGATATGTTATAGACCTATGTATGTTGTTGAAAGAATAATCTCTTCTTCTTGCGTTGAGGGGGCCGCTAACGTGATAATTGGTGGAGAGATTGTTCTGGGAGCTGGATAGTTACCAGAAAGGTCGACAGAAAGGTCGAACGAGAGCACAATCTCTGCGACTGGTGTGATAATGATGTTATGTATGTTATGTAATGTCATGGACAGAATTCAACAAAGTCACTATCAATGCAGTGATTGCTGTAAAAAAAAATCAGTAAAATCTCAAAAATCATAAAAATCAGATTTTTTCATGGTTGTAACAGTAAAGGCCTCTAGGTATAACATACCCTTTAAATAATATGACCATAACTACCTAATAAGGACAAAATCAGAAATTTTATTTTTACTGTTCTTACGTACACTTGCTACAACCCTATTGATTGGAGATTCGCATCTTTGAGCACTGCCCGTTTTCTTCTTTTTTGTCAATTCTTCAGTTGGAAAAAGTAACTCACAAGATTTCTACAGATTTACCCTTCACCTTTAAGTAGGGTTGGGCAAATCTGACTTTTTTCTGAAAAATGATTTAAAACTAATGGTTTTTATGGCCAATTTTGCGTAGAACCAAAAATTACCTTTTTTATACATTAATTACGAAGATCAATGGCGCCAAACATGACATATTTTTCGACTCATCAACTACCTTTGGATAGATACCACCTTTAATATGTCTCTCTTAGGTTTTTGGGGTCAAGAACACCAAATTCTGACTTTTTTATTAAAATGTTTAACCCTGCCTAAAATTAGGTTTTTGTGAATTTTGAAATTTCATAATTTTTGTAAATAACTCACCATCTTTGCCAAATTTAAGTATATTTTATCCTTTCAACCATTTGGTTTTTTTAACTATAACTCAGACTACATAAAAATATGAATAATCATATACAATTTGAGCATACCTTTGGCCTGGAATGCTAATGGACATCAATCCCCTTGTTAGTCCATGCATAGATTGCTTTCAACAATTGAGTCTATGTTTGTCAAATTTGACTCCTCAAAGTGAGTGTTAATGATTATTGCGAATGAGCGATAGTGGATGGTGTATGATGTAGTTGGGTCAGATAGTGTTAGATGGAGGAGGGGTACCGAAGGAGTGGGCAGTGAGTGTGGTTTTAGTTCCAAAAGGGAAAGGGAATCAAATGATGTTGTGGCACTATTGCCGTGGTGAGCTTGCACGAGAGGGTTGCTTAGAGAATAGGATTCGAAGATAGTGGGAAGTGATGAGATGCAATTTAATTATGCCAGGGAAGGAACGATAGATCATGTTTTTTTGGAGAGGAGCTCAGGGAATATCGCGCTAACTTAAGAAGCTGTATATGTGATTTGTAGACAGGTGAAGAAGGCATTTGAAAGAGTACCGAGGAAAGTGATTGAGTGGGGTTGAGAGCTAGGGATACCATAAGCAATGGTTAGAGCATTTATGAGTTTGTATAAGGGGCAAAAACCAGGTTAAGAGTGGGTCTGATTTCTTTTTGAGACCTTGAGGTGGAGGTGGTGTGCATCAAGCTTCTGTAGTTTCGCCATTGATTTTTGCAATGTGATTGATGTATTCCACGGAGAGTGCAGAAGGTTTGATGAGTGAGATGTTTTATGCTGATGGCTTGTTGTTAATATGTGAGTCATGTAGGCTGAGGGAGAAGTTTTGAATGGGAAGACGGCTTTTGAGAGTAAGGGTCTGATGGTAAACCTCGACCAAAGGCTGGAGCGGGTTGATAGGGGGTGGTATGAGTAAGAGAATACCGTGACGTGTGAGAAATGTGGGAACTGGCTCCATGGGAGATGTACAAAGAGAGAGTGTGTTTGCTAGAGATTTCCCTATTGTGGAAGATGCTAAGGGTGCTGATGGAATGGTGAACTTGAGGCGTTTGTGTGATGACTGTGAGGTGGAATCGGTGAAGGAGTTCACGTACCTAGTGGACAGGTAAAGGGGGGGGGTGGAAGCGAGGTGGCTGCGACAGCTAGGCTAGAGTGGGATGGGTGACTCGACTCAGGTTTTGGTTGAGTCATCCCAACTCACCTCAATCTAGTGAATACTTCTGTTGCATTATTTTTATGATTGAAGAGTTGTGTCATCAGTGATGCTGTTGGGAGCGAGACGTGGTGGCTGAGCGAAACTGAGATGGGGATTGTGAGGAGGACAGACTGAGAGCAAGGATGAGAGCGATGTGTGGTGTGATGTTGAGGGATAGGATGAACACTGTGGGATCTTCCGGACGATCGTGGAGATGCATTTGGCGAGTGAGTTTGAACCAAGGGTGGACCACCACTAGCCAGTAGACCTTGGTCTATGACTTTGAATCATCAACATATGAAGGAACTCCTACCTCGCTTTACCCCAAGTCTGGTTTAAACTTTTGACAAGACCTAACCAAAGTGGAACACCACATATGGACAGTTGCGCAATCTTTTTCAAGCCAGTAAATGGTTGAAACGACACAATAATAGTCAATATTGGAGCAACAGCTAGGGTATAATACTTTAAAAATTATGAAAATTATCAAAAATTCACACATAACTCATTTTGGGTACGAGTAAACATTTAAAAAGTAAGATTTGAGTTTCTTGACCAAAAACACATATATATAGACAATTAAAAGTGGTATTACCAAAAAATAGGTGAGAGTCGAAAAAGGGTCATTTTGGCGGCCATTTTGAATTTCCATAATTTAGCGACGTCAGACATCATCGTATGTAAAAATTAAGGTCATTTTTGGATTCTACAGCAAAATTGGCCATAGAACCCATAGATTCAAAAATTTTGGTGATTTGCCAAACCCCTCTTTAAGCTTTTCCTGGAAATTTCAAATATTTTACTCGTTAAATAACTATAGTGATCTTGACAACATCCCGAAACCTATGTAGTGCCATAACATGATACTTAACATTGCTCAACATTGAATCAACAGAAATTTTGAGGAGTTGTTTTTAGGAATCTAATACCATGAACAAAAAGTAAACAAGAGGTTTCACAATGCAATAATTAAAAGCGGCAACAGTGCAACTTTTCACAAAAATGTAATTCTTCAATTTGCTCTCAAATGATAGTACAGGCCAGTCGAAGAATGAGATACATTTTACACATAAAAAATAACAGTCTCAAAATCAAGATAGGGGCATAGTAAGAGGTTAAAGACATCCAGATACTTGTAGGCTAACTTTTAAGGGGGGGGTTTTTCTATACTCCAATCAACAAATTGTGTGTATTACTACATGAATATCTATATGCATACATTGATATTAAAACCAAAAAGGTCACAGACCGGTCAACAGAGTGCATGCCGCTTGAGAAACATGCATACGAATGTTTTTTCTTGTGTTAACGCCCTTTTCGGTCTTGTTGAATTAATGTCGCCGGCGACATAATTATAAAATCGTTTGTTTACAAAATAAAAGGAAGCTGATTGGTCTTAATCATTTCAGGTGAGGGCTAAGCATATAAAAGCTTTTTTCATGCCAAAAAATATCATTTTGAAAAAATTCTTGGGGTGCACTATTTTCAACAGTGCCGTTTGCTCTTTAAGCTCCATAGTTCTCAATTTGAACTGAGTTTGCAAGAGACATTATCCCAGTGGGGTTTCAACTTGATGAAACTTGGACAATAGTTCAAATGGTTCATGGCTATATTATTGGGCTAGTGTTCATACAATAGTTGTGTGTGAAAGTATGTGTGTTTGGGGGGAGGGGGATTGACACAATGTGAATTTAGCTTAAACACTTAGTGTATAAGGTTTATGAGTGCACTATCATTCGTGTTAGGGGCGCTTGCACGGCAGGTCAATAGGTTATATTGGCCAGACCTGCCTCCAGAACACCCAAGCATGCCATAGAATACAAAAGAATACCTGCAGAATACACTGAAATGTTCAGGTGAAGCAGGTGCATGTATTTGTATTCATCTCATGCTTGGTTGATCTGGAGGACAACCAAAAAGTCCATTCAAACATAAAAAATTTAGCTCTGTGCAAGGGCCCTATACGGGGGGGGGGGGGGATCCACATGAAACTCCCCTCTGAAAACCACTTTGCCCGCGTTGCGTTTTGCAACGCGCACCCATCCTATCCCGTCAAAAATGAAAAACCACTTTCCAAAAGGACTTTTTCCTTAAAGTGTGGTTCATATGAAAGTCGATGTTATGTTTCCTATAACCCGCCCGAGTTATTGATTTTTTGCCTGCGTTTGAGATACTGAAATCCCGAAAAAATTCAGTATTTGGTATTTTAAAGAAATTATCAAGGTTTCTTTTGTGATCCACATCTTGTGAATGTGATTTTAGTTGCAAAAATCATTCTAAAGAGGGTGGTGGTTTGACCAATATGGAGCTATTAGATGAACGCCGAAGGTTGGCCAAAAATGCTGTTTACTCGAAAATTACGAAGGATGAATAAGGAAAAATGAAATAGTTGCCTCATTATGATTGCAAAAATTGTAAGGGAAACATACATTGACTTTCATTGGACTTATGAACATAATTTACATTGCTGAAATAAAAATTTGAACAAGTTACTGGAGTACGATTTAAGGGCAACAAATTTTGAATAGCGCCACCAAATGCTGAATTATGCTAATTACCATAATAATGCCATGGCCGATTGTTTTTTTCGCATCAAATATGCACAGCTGATTATTTAGCCAATTTACATAAAATTTTGGGCAGAAATAATTTACTGTTAAAAAATGGTGCACGATAAACAAAATGTTGGGGTCACATCGACCCCCCCCCCCCCACCACTTAAGTGTTACTATTATAATTTTAAAGTGTGTTTAGTTGTCGTAATCATTCATATTGCGGCACGCGTCATGCACTCGATAACAGCAAAAGGGTGCATTCATACAAATAAATCATCCAGGTTTATTGCTTAAATTTCATGTCAAATCTAGACCTACTGTAATAAATAGGTTGTTAATTACATTGTAAACATTAAAATTTCAATGTTTTGGTGCACCCACTATTGTATTTTTGAAAAACTATACCCACTCTTACAATTTGTGACAGTGGTTACCCAGAAGAATACAACTTTGTCAGAGATTTTGTTTCTGGGCATTATGAGAATTCTCTTTTTGCTTTTATCCCTTCTTTACTCAAAAAAAAAACATCAATATTACCAGAAATCGAACTAACTCTAGCTGCTATTATAATAACAGCCCACAGTAATACAGCCATCATTTTTGTTTTTTTTATAACCTTGCATGGGGCAGCTCAGACCACTGCTCAGACACTAGTTTCCAATGGGCTCATGAGACCATTCATTCAAGTTGAGGGCAAGTTGCTTCTCATCAAACTAGACTTGACTGTCCCTGTGAGTCTAGTAGGGCAATACTGGGTCACATTATTGAAGACATGATCATATTACAATGATGTGCCTTTTTTTTTTTTTTTTTACTGTTCTGCTGTTCACCTTGACCTTCCTGGAGGCTCATTAAGGGACACACGTTTAACACATTTTCCCTTGGGTTACAAATACTTATGATGAAACATTTCCAAAGGAGGGAATTATTCTTCAGACTATGGTCTTGTATTGACTTATCATATTACAAAAAATAATTGAAAAGGCTGTAATTTATAGTATATCAAGAAAGTTGAAGTTAACGAGAATGTTATGTTCCATTTGTTAGGTGACCATAGAAACAAAAACAATGCATTTGTAACCATTAAAGGCATGTTCCGATGTCTTTGGGACCCCCGATTTACCGGAAGTAGTATTGATTTTGATTAGCGGAATGAAAGACCATTTTTTTCATTGTCGTCTGAAATGTGAGCCCTCAAATCCATTTCTTGCCAAGATATAAACAAAACATGCTGAATTTCTGGTAACCTTCAATATTAACACAGTATTGAATAGCCTACATGTAGGCCTTTGCCAATGCGCATTATGCTTTAACCATCCAAACCGCGTGTCTCTTCCACGGTCCTTGATGGGGTGTATGGGAAAGTGCCAGGCTCTTATATCAAGTAGTAAACACGATAGACCACCATAAATCGAACAAGCACCTTTAAAAAACTCACCTTCAGAAATGCATTCTCTATTACGTACACCCCCCCTCTCTATCAATATAAACAGGTTTTGAGTACTTGGCATACTACATTATGCTTTCGCACATACTGTATCATATATGCTTTATTTCATGTCAATGGAATAAAGCACATAATACAAATAGGTGTGGAAGTTGTATAATGTCATCATTTTAAAACCAACAATAATTGTCATTACTGCAATATTGCACCTTGTCCGAACTATTCACTCCTTGTAACTTTCTGGCAACTCGGCTTAACTCACAACCTTGTCGTAACTCGCTGTCACATGTAGTAACTCGCCGTCACCTTGTCACTAACTCCCCACCACCGTTGTAACTCGCCACCACTTTTTAACTCGCCACCACCTTATTGTGAACGCGCCTGCCACATGAGGATCACAACTCGCCCTACAACTCGCCTCTCAAAACTCGCCATCAACTCAACTCGCCCATTTCACAACTCGCCATTTAGCCATTACCTAAAGCACATATTAATGAGTCTTTGCCAGGCGCTGTGGATGCTGCCTATTATCGTCGTTGGACAGAGAAAAACACCCTCATGTGCATTTGACCTCTAAGAGCAAAAAACCGCATATGTGAAGTTTCGGTAACACATGACAAAATGAAACATGTTTGGCGATATGAAGTTTTGCAAAGTATCGCAAAATATTTAATAGATCGTACGTTACTCTTTAAACCAACTGATTTGACCAAACTCTGGACAATAGGTTGGTTGTCCATGTTACCGAAGTGCACATATGAGGTTTTGCATTTGACCTTTCACATTGGTATGATGTTTTTTCCTGCCCAGCGACGTTATAGAGTTGAAGAAACTTTGTAGAAGCGTCCGTGGCAGACACTGGCAGTATAGAGTAAGCCTGCATTACCTTTCCAGTACGAATTTCGGGTTACAGAAAAGGACTAAAATCACCATTGTCGAAGGGATGGGGATGCACCCCACACTACATTCCTGACTATAGGATAGTATAAAAAGAGAGTGTGCCATGCCCTTTGTTAGGAGATGTAAACAATTAGGAATTGAATTCATTTTACTCTCGGGCAATTATGGTAACACTTCTATGAGTGTGAAACCTAAAAATAAAGTGGGACAAGCCTGAATTGTTACATGGTTCATGTGCAGTTGAATAATTCAGATGGACAATGTGTATAAAATTGCCTTTTAGTTTATATGAGAGTGTGGAAATTTGTGCAAGGACACAATTTAAATAATGAATGGACATGACTCTGTCCAACTCGAAGTATAAAGCATCACTCATCAATTCCATAGCTAACACTAACACGTTGATTGCAATGCGCGAGCGATAAACGAATCTGTATAATCATGGAAGAAAGAGATAGAAGAAGCACATCGACTTCCAAAATCAGATTAGTCTGTTTATCCATTCACCCGCACAAAAAGGAAGGGATTCAAATGCCTGCGATCCTTTGATCGTAATTCCTCTGCCGCAATCAATGGTCGGCGAGCAATCAGTACTGTAGAATTTTTTGAAAATTGTATGTCTGAACACGTAAAATGTAAAAGAAATATTGAATATTACAACAGTCCGGCTGTCTGCAGTGTGGATCGTTGTGTTTTCGTTATATAAGAAGTTGTACATCGTTATGCATTCAGCTTACGCCCAGAATGCCGTGCCCAGTGTGAGAAATTAAAGGATGAACGTTCTGACTAAATTTGAACCAGGGGGCTCTTGGATTTAGTTGGGCACCCATGCTCGTGCAGTGGTCTGAAAAGTCGATCCCTAACGGGACACAAGTTTCAGTTAAAATATACCCGGCACAGCTTTGGACAAGCTTGTGGTGAAGTAATACTGTTTGCAGTGAAAATTATGCCCTAACGGTACAGCAGTAATATGACATCCTTACTGCGCTATTTAAATATATTTTCCACTATATTAGCCCAGTTATATACTCTTTTGAAAATTCACATATAAGTATTATACACATCTTTACTTGTATGCAAAATATTTTTATTAATATTGTACAATTATTTTTCACTGATACGCATTATTACATAATATTGATCATATCGTTTTGCGTTCTATGATAAACAAATGAAAATTGATTGAAGATTGAAGGTTAATTTGCAGTGAGATTATACCCCTTGCGGGACCTGGTCTCAGTAAATAAAAAACGATACACATTAAAAGTAGCACATATACAAGAAAAATGACAATTGTGCTAATGCAGGGAAAAAAATACCCCACGTGGTGATCATGATGATATGTTTAGGTATTTTTTCCTATGTTATTAACAGGGGGAAAATGTAATTAATGTTTTGGTTAGTTTTTTTATATACAATTTTGACACCAATGTTTTCCAATACAGAATTTCAGGGAGAATCTGAAAAAATCATGGGTGTCATTTTTTAAAATGTGTTCTTGGGTGTTTTATCAGCGGGGAAAAGTTTGTACAGGGGTAAACAATAAAAGGTTTAAATTGTTTTAAAATTCTATACCATCGGTTCGGTTTGTCATAAGTTTCTAAAAAACCTATTGTTTTTGAAAGTCAGGTCATTATTTATAGAAGGATCGTTTGTTGAAAACTGGTTTTAAATCGTTCAGGGGATCATACGAAATAACAGAATGTATATAGATTCTGTGATTTCACCTATTCAAATTGTAGACTTTACAGATATGACTGGTGCTCTCCCATAGACCCTGTGGACTCCGCCATATTTTTCCGCTCTATAATTATCATCAAGACTTCATTGACAATACGCACTATATATTTTCGGCTTGGCTGTACAGTAAGACGAAGCATTTGGGCACCATTTTAAAGCAAACCGATTACTCTGAAATTAGCCCAAGTGGGACTTTGAACGCCGTTTTGCCTCGGTAACTCTTCTTGTACTATAACCTGCTCCAGGTAGGCCCAACATACCTTTCTTTAATCCTTGAAATGTACTAGTACCTTGTGGTATACTTTAAAACACATTTTGGCCCCCTTTTTTATTTTGAACCCCTGATCAACCTGGCCTCCCTATATCACTCCAGAACACATTTTAAAAAATGACACCCATGATTTTTTGGATCTGCTCATACAATTTGATTTAGAAAAACCTTGGTTGAAAGATTGTATATGAAATGTTCACAAAAATAAGTTTTCCACATTACTATTTGTATGATTGACCAGTCACAATCACAACTGAATTGTACCCCTAGCGGAACTATTAATTAAATATTGGAATATTTGATACCCCCTATAGCGGAGTCCCGCATTTGCAACGAAGTCCCTCTTTTTCGGAACGATAGGGGTTCCGACAAAATCAGACGCCCCGGCGTGTTGATCGGTTTCCCTGTAAGCCGCCATATCTTTGAGTATTACTTCGCAGCATTCATCGCGTTCTGAATCCATGATTTCCAGATACCCGGAAAATCTTTACGCAATGAGCAACCAACCACTAACTGCGATTTTTCTCGAGCGAGAAAATTGGAACAGATTATCCTCGTAACGGCCACTTGTGAGAATAAAAATAACAATTGCAATTATTTAGCGGCAGATAGATCGTTTCAAAGTCCGTGGGTCGATGGGCTTCCTTCTTTTCTCTTCTTCCCATGGTATAAATAAACCATTTACGGAGGTCTCATCCTTGGCTGGATGACTATCAAGATATCATATGTGCGTCCGTTGCACTTCCGCGCTGATATACTGCGCGAATAAATGCTCGTAAAAGCACACACACTGGGATCGATTTGTTTTAACGTAGCGGTAATATACAAACAACAATTGGCAAATCGCAGACGATACGGCTTTTATGGAGGATCGTCAGCCTCAAACCGTGTTTTTTTCATTCAAAAATCACCCTAATAAAGAATTAGATAAACATATTTTTTCGCTCTTGACAAAAAAAAATCTAGATAAACAGAGTTTTTCTCTTGATTACGTATGTTTTCTAGATTAAACTATGTTTTTTTTTCTCTAATTGACAATTATTTTTTCCTTGCATAAGACGGTTTTTTTTCACTTACAAAAAACCTTAAGTTTTGTCTAGATAGTTCACGCTGTCTCACCAGATTTTCGGTTCGTGTTCCACCCAATTGGTGACCAATTTCTCTCACCGATCACCTTGAGGGGGAGGGGAATCCATCTGACTCGGACTATCTGCTTTCGCGCCCGCCAAAGCTGCACGTTAGCGGCCTCCTGTCCACCTAAATGGGCCGCCGATTGTTTATTCAATCCTATAGAATTACACGAAATCAATTTTTAACTTCCTTAAGGGGGCTAAACATCTAGGGTCCAAGATGCTTGCATCAAGAAGGCATGTTTTTGCTAAATGAACCTTAAGGGAATGGTCCGATTTAAAAGTATAAACTTTTCTTCTTGTTAGAGGGCTTCACCTCAAACCCAACCCCGTCTAAAGTTCGGTCGCGCCGATATTTCGATCCGTTTTGATGTGAGAGCTAAAAACGCAATTTTAATAAGCTCCATAGAGTAAAGGCCCTACTGTGTGAATTAATATTTGTCGACGATACTTGGGTACATATCGTATACCTTCCAAACCAAACATTTTTTAGCCCTAAGATTTTGGGCTAAAAGATGTTGGTTCGGAAGACGAGACTGCGCTCTCGCCGACCCTTCTGTCGACACGCTGCTAAACTCTCCAGCTTCCCCATTCAACATCTTACAGGCATGGAACACTGCCTGACAGATACTTCAAGTCCAACTACTATTACACCTATGACAGCACTCCCACATGGTAGTAATAACATTCTTTTTTACGCAAGGAATGGGTCACCTTAAACCGGAGTCGGTCGCTTCAACAGCAACAGCACGATGGGGGCCGCGACCATCTCCAGCCTTCCAATGTGGTTCTCAGTCCACAGAAGGCTGATTCTATATGAGTGCCCTACCTTTCGTCCACTGGTGGGTATAGACCTCTCAAACCCCCAACAATCACAAAGCGAGCTGGCTCCACCGTCT
This sequence comes from Ophioderma brevispina, assembly GCA_023653785.1. NCBI lineage: Eukaryota > Metazoa > Echinodermata > Ophiuroidea > Amphilepidida > Ophiodermatidae > Ophioderma > Ophioderma brevispina. The sequence goes on from JAMKCH010081401.1 coordinate 34,817, forward strand.
GTCTACAACATATTTAGCTGATGCCTAATACGCAAGGAAGAAGACCTAAGATTTCACAGGGTAAATGAGAAAATAGCAGCTTTCTCAGATACCAAAATTTCGACCACAAAATCTGGGGTTCTGGGATCAATGCTATTAACGATCGGACCATGGCCTTTTAAAAGGCCATGTTGGGATAAGAAGTGGGTGGTAGTTTGGGAGCTCCAAAAAGAACTTGATCGACGGCATTTATTATTTGCCGCCCAGGTTCGGTTTTCAAGATGGCAGGCGATTAATTCGCTCTAGGAAACGTAATCAGGAAGAAAAAGCAGCCCTACCCAAACCCCCATCTTTTCGACGTTTTTTAACCAACACGTGTCTAATAATGCCCTGAATCATTTCCAAGATGTAACAAAGATTAAAGCGGGGTATTGAATTATCCAAGAGTGGGCTGTACGGCGGTCCGGTAGGTATTTCCCACAGGGTTAGTCTGTGTCAAAGACTACGAAAGATATTATGTAAATTAGTACTGCGCGAGAGAAAACGTTATCAGTCCGTCATAGCGAATTATGCAAATGAAACTAAATCTCAAATATAACCGGAAGTGAACACGCAATCGCTAGGGCCCCATCCCTTTTTCCCACAATGCCTTCGGTATTATTCCAGTCTTGGAATTTTCAAAAGCTGGTTGCATTTACGCCAACTTTTTTTTCCAATTTAGAAACAGGATTACGTACTTACCGGACCGCCGTAAGTGGGCTGTTACTAGCTGGGTAATCTAACTTGGTTTAAACTTATCATTCATTCCGATACAATAAAATATAATTAACAAATATATAAATTGGTATAGAATGAGTATTGAAGGGACTACTCGGTGCCGTCATAGTGTTTCACAGTAAAATTTAAAAAATGCCTATGTAGAAGTGAACGCTAAAAAGAGGTGCCGGAGGTGTTTTTCCTCTTGATTAGGTGCCCTGGAGCGAGTCTAACCGCGCCATTATGATTAAGATCATGTTCCGTAAATACATTGCATATCGTGAGTTCGAGCCCCGCGAGGCCAACGTATTGTGTCCTTGAGCAAGACACTTGAAATGAAGTTACATTCTAAATTTCGAAATTACACGGTAACCACTAAGGGACCAATTTGAGCAGTGCTGAATTTGAGCACCCAATCGGCAGCCCCCTAGATGAAAACAAAAACTGATCGGTGATGATTTTTAGTGGCTGCGAAATAATTTATTAGTGCAAACGAAATAAATTTCGCTTTAATCTTATGGAAAGGCGCTATAAAATTACATTTTTGTTATTGTACAATTTTCTTAGTGATTGTTTGCAATGAAAAAATGGACAGAAAATGAAATGAGCAGTGTTGCTAGATATGAATCCCCATTCAATTAGTGTTGCAGTAAGCATTCCGATGTAGTCATAACTGGCAGAGTTATTAGGTTGGGTGTAAAAGCGGTGAAAAACTGGATATAGGATAGAAAAGCTCTGTCATTTTGCCCATTATTTAGAGCCAAAAAACCGCATTAAAATCTGCCTATTCTACACTGTGTTTATGGAATTGACAGTTTTCTGCCACGTATTTATTAAATCATTCTGACGTACTGCTGACGTGGTACCCATTTTGGGGGGGTGGGGATATAAATAGAAAGAGGACAACCATAGCTATCATTTATTATCTTAAGTTTCAAAATCCAGTGTATACGGTGTTCGACTTTCATATAGGGTGTTTATAAACTCTCTCAAAAATGGGATTACCATGCACCTTACCTATACCCCGGTAGATGCTCGTTTTTGCATAAAAAGACCGTTAAATGTCAATTGAAAATTACATTGAATCATTGGCACAAAAACCTATTAGGGGTGGTAACCCCCCCCCCCTTCGGTAGACGAGGTGTTAAAAAGATTACATAATTTCCGAGTACACAGTTCGTTTTCTTTGCTTTCTTCCCGCTTAACGATGTGGTACGAATCAGCTGGAGATTTAGGATACCAGAATGGTGAAAAATTTGCGGCAAAGCTACGATTGGTCTTTTAAGTCTTCCAAAGCGAATTTTGAAGTGTGTTCTTCACTTGATGACACTGGTATCATTGCAGGAAAATCTTCTGTTCTGAATCTTTTTGCTCTCACTTCCTTTCTTTGATGGAAGTGCATAAAACAGCCTCTTCGTTGTTTAAAGGAGTAGGTTTTTCCCGCTCTGCGCTTTTAAAGCTGTTGGTAGATCACCGTAGATGTGTAGATCTGTTTCGGGGCCTTCCAGTGTGATTCTATAGCCTCTTCTATGTTTGGTAGACGTACAAATTGCATCATGATTTCCCCTTTGATGTTACCACTGGTGGTTCCGGGTCAATGTCCATTGCCGGCTGCGATTTCTTCAACGGGTAACGCGCAAGTAACTTTATTGTCAAAAATAGGTTTGTTTCTGTACTAACACCTCGGAGTCATATGTTGTTTTGTTACACCCGACTTCTTGTCCATTGCTTTCATATCTTTGGCTGAAACTCTACCGCCACTTTTTTGCGTTGGAAGGGTGTAAAGAACATCCTCTTTTTCTATTTCTGCAGGTACAACATCCATCGACAATGATATCCCAACAACAGGTACATTGTTTCTTTCAGGAATTTCAATTTTGTCTTCGATCACGTTGTTTGCTTTGTTCTCTTTCTTTTGAAAAACGAAAAACCCCAAATATGATTACAACACTTCATAGGACACTGAAATTCCTGACCCAACTGAGATTACGAGATAGTAAGTTACCTGCTCATCGACAATGGGAGTGACAGTCGTACTATCATCAAGACCAGTGAAAGGTTGAAGGACCAGTAAGGTATTAAAGTCTGTGTACCGTCTCGCGTATACTGGGTTCCAGGTAAACCAGATGGTACTGGATAAGCTAGGACCTTGCAGAGTACTGTTCTTGATATGTTGGTTCTCTGTCCACCACTACGGAACGATGTCAGAGGAGAGACTGTACAATTTGCAACAGTTGTAACGTCATCGTATGTCTTTGGCATGCATTAAACACTCGGGAAATTGTCGGTGTCAGTCATGAATACTGTATAGAGAGAGGTTCGTCTGCGGTTCGGAGCTCCGATATCAGTAGAGAACCACTTGGTGCAAACCATTGTAAGGTTTTATCAGCGAAACGTTTGCAATTTAAGACTGTTTTGTATGCGCATTAGGTCGATTTGCTATAATGTATGATGACGTACAACGGGGGCTGAAGAACAGAGAACCTCACACTCTTAAACACACGAGATTTGTTGTGCAAATCCGCACACACATATCGATATCTTTCATCGATTGGCTGTACATCTTTGATTTCTAGCGTCAGGATGTCATCTTCAAGAAATATCTCTACCATTGGCCTTCATTAGGTGTTCCGCTGTCATCTATGCAGGAAGAATTGCAGGCATTATCCGTCTAAAAAAAGTCGTTGGATTTTGCGAGCATTGGAAATAAACCAACCGAATTCATCAGATGAAATATTCTAAAGACCACAATCTATAGAGGGTTTTTCTCCTTGCAAAAAGGTTTCTTTCTCAATAATTTCGAGCTGTAGAAATTGATAGAAACAACCAAGCAAATACTAGAACGGATACATGGTTGAGCAAAAACACAAACTATAGCTTAATCAATTGTTTCTCTCCTTATTTAGAAGTTGGTCAAATGGTCCTTTTTTTTTATATAAATTAAAAAGATTAACGCAAATTACATCGCACAATCGTGACCTCTACGACGTCTTGTTTACTCAATGACTCGCAGTCCTCTAGTCACGCTCTACACAATAACTAGACGAAGAGGATAAGCGAAGTAATTTATGCATTTTATCTTTATCAAACACACTGAAATTCTCCCGTGTAGTTTCATTTTCCTAGAAACAAAAATGTTTAGTTAGGATACATGAACAAAAAGTATCAAGACCCGAAAGTTCTCGATGGAAAAGAATAATATTTGACCACTGATGTTTCAATAATCCTGTCATAGTAGGCGAGTCAAAAACTGGTACAATTCATTTTATTTCGTCATGTAAGTGCAACAAACGCCGTTACTGACCAGTTTTGGCGAAATTTATTTAAAAAAAATACGTAATTATCATAAATTTGATACATAGTATATTTCATTGGACAGTCTAAAATTCATTGCAAATTATTAGGGTAAATATGCTAATTTTGTGAGAGGACGACTTTGTTGCACTCCAAAATTGAATTTCCGTTTAGTGCAATATAGTCGTAACTGTAAGATAAGCCTTTGTTGCGCAACACGGGAAACTAGTATGTAGATACACATTTTATTTTATGTTAGGGACTGGGTGATGGTATTAAAGAGGTTGTGTAAATAAAAAAAAATATCGCAAACGTTGTGTAAAAGGTCCTTTTTTTCTTTTGATACCAAATTTATGATTAAAAAAAACAAAAAAACCGAAAATTAAAAAAAATGTACTTACGACCTTCTTCCACCCAATATTCGTCATTTATACTGTACCATGTAAATTCAATACGCCCAAGTTAACGACATCTCAAGTAAAAAGCTCAATGTATTACATAGTCATTAGGCTAAATAGACCTAATTTGGTGTAATACGATTTGTTGCACTCAATATTGTGTTGCGTGCATAAAATCGTAACTGATTTATACGAAGTTGTTGCACAAAACGGAAAAAAATCGTGTGTGTGTTAATTAGGTCGACTTAAAAGGATGACCCGATTAAGTCTATAAATGTTTTCATATGATAGAATGGCCTTCACTCGAAACCCCCACCCCCCCCTCTAAGTTTGGGCCGATATTTCAACCAGTTTTTGAGAGCTAAGACTTGATTTTGGAATCACCCCACGTTACTTTGTAAACTTAATATTGGTCGAGCCAAAATTGGACATTTATTTTCGTCAAAACTTACACCAACACTCCTTTTCCTCCCCCAAGATTTCACAGGGTAAAATGATAAAAATGGTAGCTTTCTTCTGATACAACAATTTTGACCACTTTCGGTAAAGTCTGGGGCTCCTGGGACGAGGCTATTTAACAAAATCGGACCAGGACCTTGAAAGCGAGAAATAAACGTCATATACTTTTAAAATACATTTTCAGACTTTTAATAATAAGTGTTCATTCTATTATCACTACTTACTTAATGTAAACATAAAAAATGCTCCTCCTGTAAAATCATGAAATCACATACTTTGTTGCACTCAAAATTGAATATCTGTTGAGTGCAATAAAGTCGTACGTAAAGAGACTCGGTTGCGCTCATCGGCAAATCAGTGTGTACGCCATCTTCGTTTGTAACTTTTGGTAATACCGTTCTTATACTTCGAATCTTTAGTGGGTAAATAAAATTCATAATATGCTTTTTTCATCCTGTGTAATTATAATTTAATTCTAAAACTCCCTACTGAATGAAAAAACACAAAAAATGCTACTCCTCTAAACCATGAAAATGTTGATTACAACGTTGTTTACACTCACACCACGGATTTATTTATGAGGCTGTCATTTTATACATGCATAGGACAAGTGGCGAGCGGATATGAAAATCACTAAAGCGCAATGGTCCACAAACATCAAACATTTTGTGAAAAATTAATAGACAACATCCTAGCGCATGACACCTATAAAACTCGCAATAATTTGATACGTGAAATATATGATTTTTACATAATTAGCATGGCAAGTTGCATAAAAATGTGTTCCAGAGGTAGTGGGCATTTTCTTCTGTTACATTAAAAGCACTATCGTGATTTGCTACATCAAGAAATCGAAAAAAAAATCATCAAAAATCAGATTTTCATGTATGTGCAAGTAAGCGTGGATCTAACATACCCTGCAAATGAAAGACAGAAACAACCTAATATGGACAAATCTGAAATTCTAGTCATTACTCTCCCTACCGGACACTTACTACAGCCAACAATTGAATGGAGATTCGAATCTTGGAGCACTGCCGTTTTCTTCATTTTTGGTCCATCTCAGTTGGAAAACAACTTAGATAATTCTACAGACTTATCCTTCACTTTAAGCTATTCCTGCAAAAATTTAAATATTTTACCCTGCGGGTGAATCACGGATTGTGGCTTTAAAGGCCGATTCCGGATTTCCCGAGGAGGGCCGTGTTCGATTTAGAGTGGTTTTACATGCACAGATACATGTAACATTTGCTCTGTGCATTAAAGTTGGTTGTTGATGCAGATTGTGTGTTATTACAGCCCATTTCTGAGAAAAAACACCAGAGTGTGCATGTAACTTTTATTTCCTAAATCAAACATGAGTGAGGGCGCCCTCAATTCCAAAACCAAATCGTGGTTTTTGCATGTAACATAATGCTTCGTCTATACGAATCACTTGTGAAATGCTAAGTTAAATCGAATTCCTTCATATAGAAAATACAACTTTGTTATAAAAATTCGATCACGGGAATTTTGTTTTATACACAATATCCTAGGACGTAAGAATACAACATAAAATGTTTACTGCATCAAACGCAAAAATCCGTTCATCGCCCCAAACAAAACAAAATTTTTCGGGGGGAATGTGCATTTAGGTTACTATCTTATAGTTCTAGTTGATATTTTTATTATTACACCAAAAAAATAATATTTCGAAATCTCTGAGTCAGACTTTAAATGCACAAAAACCCACGGGACATGCGGGTTTTGCATATGTTAGGAAAGTATTACGCTATCAACATAAAGGAAAAAAAGTGAAAGTTAACCCACTCAAGGTTGTTACATTTGTATTTTCAGGCATAAATGTTTTTAAGCATAAGCAGTTTCGTGGAGTGTCAATTATTTCCTGCTGCCATAAATAATCGTTGCATTTTCTTTGCATTTCAAAAAAAGACCACATTTTTGGACGTCTACACTGCAGATTGGAGAAAATTACAATACAGCTTCCACGACAGCAAGTGACAAATTAATTAGGATGATGTCACGCAATAGTCTATTAGTATTCTCATCGCCGGTGATCCCCAGTGATAAGGAAGTATGCATAAACATACGCACGGCGCAAAGCAAATCCAACGCGATTTGGTAGTCCAACTGGGCGACTTTGGCTATCGCCAGCGAACTGCAAAGGCGCCACAGCTAATTCGCGAATAATACACTTTCAATAGACGACCCTCAAAAAAGATAAAGATAAATTACGATTAAAAAGGTTTTAACGTTGTTCGACACACAAAATGGGTGCGTTGTGTTATGTATGATCGAAAAACTGTCGGGGACGATACATGAACTACTGTAAAAAATCGTCCTTCTCCACTAATAATGTTGAAACCTGCAGTTTTGGTCAGCTAGTTGCCAACTTTGACCGGTGGGGATGGGGAGGGATTGAAGGTTTTAAGTTGTTTATCTAAACCACAAAAAGAAACGGCACTTCAAAACTCCCAAACTCCAAAACTAAACCAATATTATGCCTATTAAAAGAACACCAATATAAAAAAGGTGGACGACAAGGTTTGTCTAGGAGTAGATCTGCAACACGGACACAAATAAATGTGATCTTGATCCGTTCATGACATACCAGACTAGTCGACAGTTACAGGGAGGAGACTTTTGAGGATAAAAAAATCTCTCAATTGCACTTGGTTATTTGTAGAACGTTCGAAGGTTTATTAGACCAAGGAGGTATCATAGGTATGTACCTCCTTGATTTAAGAAAAAGAGGCACAAAGAAAACCCGGCAAAGCCTTGTTGTTGAACGCTTGCCTGCTAAGACGGGTGCGCTTCTCTCTGGAATGTCTCTTTCCTTCATTAAGTTTTGACGGGTTCGGATCACAATTTCTTGTTTTGACTCGCTACTATAATTTTCGTATGCTCGTTTTACATAACAAATTCAGTGCAAAAACTCATATAAGGTTTTATGTTTCGATCATTCAACTAAATGTTCATAAAATGTTTGTCATGTTTGATCCAATTATCACAAAACCTTATGCATTACAATGCCTTTGTAAAGCTAGAGGTAAATTATAGTTTTGTCGGCTATATTATTTGGAGATCTTTTGAAAAAATATTTGATAAGCGTAGGCGAAGGCTTCCGAATAGTTCTCATCCGTAAACAAAAGAGAAGCTTGTGTAAAATGGAACTAACAACACGCATTGCGCTTAGGAAAATATTACATAGATTATGTCGGATACCAACTGTAGAATATTTTTGAGTTTTAAAACCTTCAAAAGAATTCTTCTATGCACATACCCATAAAAGCCATAACAGGTAGTGTTTTAATTCGTAACAATTCCGTGTAATAGATGTTCTTAACTTAACAGCTGTAGAAACATAGACATACATTGCTCTGATATTAGCTGTCCTATGTCTGACTATTGCTGAAGATATCGACGAAGTTATAACTGGATCTGAAACAATAATAATGTTTATAAGCTAATAGTCTGGAATAAACAATTTACCCCCTGCATAAATGTTCATTCCATCTGCACACTGTTTAACCTGTTTTATTTGTGTCAGTGTGTATGCTTCCCGGATGACCAGTGGGCACAGTGAATTCCTATTGTTTATTATTCCAGCCGAATGAGCACTCTGCTATTATTCCTTAGCAACGACATTCAGCCATTTTAGCAATCACCACGCTATCTGTCATCGGAGGAGTAGGAGCTTGTTTTTTACCTCGGACGAATTTTTATCAACGCATGCTGACGAGGCGTAGAGGCAAGTCGCGTGGGTTTATGGTTTGCCCGAATAAATTTTTGGCAATCTTGTTCGTGCACTTTGCTTTTATATTTTTACGCGTATAACTGCATCAGTAGTGTTGTCATCATCGTCAAATCCGGAATAATAACGACAGGGTTGGTGGGTGCATGATGAGGCTTAGTTTGAGATTGTTCTCAATTTGTTCAATTTGTTGGAAAAATCAAGCGTCATCGAGCAATAACTATATCAGGGGCAAACGTCCGTTTATGCGTAAATGTGAACATGGTTGGATCTATTGTATACAAAATCTTTACAGATACTTTATTTGGGAGGATCTTGTCGAAATTAGTTCAACTCGGTTCGCCATTTGGCAATTAATCGATGTCCTTTCACTTGGCTGTTTACTCGAAGAAGCGACTGCACTTTTAATCAGGCTATGCGTGAAATATTGTTCACCGTGCAGGTCTGCGTGTGAAAAATCCAATCTGAACTGATTGGAGCTTTGGTTTGTGGTCATGAACTTCAATTCCGATCGTTGGATGTCATATGTTGAATAGCATACGGTTGTGAAATTAATATGTGAACTCTATTACTGACCGGTTATCGGGAACCATAGACAGAAACTACCAAGTACCCATTCGGGGTGAACTCGCTCGTATTCCCTTATCAAGTCACATGGTTAAACAAATTCATTCGTAAATGACACGACTCTATTCCGTGTTGCGTGACGTAGTGATGGGCATCATTGAGATTTCATAGGCGCGAATCCAGTTTTCAAGTAGAAACATGTTTGTGTCTTCTTGCATCCGGAACTATTCATTCCTGTTGAGAATTGTTGAAGTAATTTCAATCCAGTGACTTGAAGTTTTCAGTATTTCGCAAACTAGGAGTATGATGTGTTCTCGAGACAATACTTTAATTTTGTTAAGTTTTGTCATTGAATACCTTTTTGTCAACGTCATGCATTGTGTGGACCTCTTGAACACCTCTTTAACACTACTTAAACAATCTCAGTTTTTTATCGGTTTCTGTTGGCGGCTCAGGTTGGCTCCAATCCCTTTGGCTTTCAGATACCCACTTCTCGTTTCGTTGTCAGCATCCATCATTACTCATTAGGTATGTATTGATGTATTTTCATTGCATGTCTTTTAAAGGAACAAATTTTAAATCTTAACTTAACACTGTCATTCCGCTTAAGATGTAGGCAATCTCGTTTGTTTACTCTTTGTAAACTTTGGTGTGGGGCATGCATTGCGTTTAAAATACATATCATGCAGTAAAAAAAACAACATGCAGAATTTAAAATTCATTGGTTCTTTAGAAGTTTATTCTTTTACAACATCGTTTGTATTGGGCAATTCCGTATTTTAAATTCACAATCGTTTGATTAAGATTTTAATGCGCTTATTTTTCTTTTTATTATTTATTCTGTTATGTAGGTTTTATGCATTATTTCAATTGTATTGCCCATTCCTCGTTTTGTTTAATGCGGATTTAACTCCTGCATTAATGTGTAAGATCTTGTGCGTATACACATATTGTGGTTTGTTATTTTATGGCTCGTTCGCAATAAAGCAAATGAGCCATTCGTGTGGGTGAATATCTACCGCCCTCGGGGTATACGTAATTCGTAAATCCTACAGAATGTCCATGTGGTTCTATTTGTAGAATCTGTTCTGGCGTTTTTTATACGACACATTCCCAAACTTTAACTCTTAGTATTCTTCGGCCTATGGCTCAGTCTCTACAATTGTTTTTAATAGGTATAATAATCAACGGTAGCGTGCTGTGTTGCCGCATTGTCGTCAATGGCTCCTGTGGTGGCGTAGTCATAGAAATAGCGGGGCCATGGGATTAACCAATATTCCTTTTAGGGGGAAGTTGGAGGAATGCTGGAAGCATAGTGCAGATAAGGGGCACCTGTAAAGGCTTAAAAGTTGACAGGCAAATGATGGGGGTAGTACATGTAGGTTGCACTGTGTAGCGCAGTTCCACCGCAGTTTTCATTATATGGTGGAATATCGCTTCACAAGGCTAAATAAAAATTACAATTTGGTATTGTGGAACTAATACCTTTTGTTTGCATCATCGGTGTTTCCATCAAGTCATGTCAAAATGTAACTTCGGCAATTTGTAGTCTTTCTCCAGCTGAGATATTTTATTTGTCCATTTAAAAAAAAATGCTCTGCCTTCTTGGACCTTACATCTTCCGTTAGCTCTTTTGGTTAACTCTAAACTTTTGTTAAGTTTTCAATGCATGTGTGTTTTTAAATGTTTTTGAAATACTACCCCTGCCATATTGTATGTCAGCTTAAACAGTTTCTCACGTATCTCGGTGTCAGCATTGGTTGTTTATATCGGCGCGCCTAATAGGTTTGTGGGTCAGGGGACCTTTTGCGGCTGTTTCGTCAATGTGATGCGATCAATTTCTTGCCGTTTAGTGACCTGTCTGGCAGTTTATTTCAAATATAGTTTGTCGAGGTGCTTGATTAAATCGCATTGTTTTTATTTCGGGGGGTCGGCAGCCATCCAACATATTTTTTGCTTGCTGTTTTTTTCTTCGGGCGGTCCTTATGTTTCTCATTTTCCGTATATCTGCTCCTGTTAATGTTTTGCTTGTTTTTATGCGCCTTCAAAAGTTGGTTAAATTTTTCACGTGTCTTTTTTAATGTTTTTGACCGTGCGGGTCCCTGCAGAATTTGCATCAAGCATTTAGTTCAATTGTGTTTTTTTGTTACGTATATACTTTACGTGGTAGGCAACATGATTTTAAATGTTTTCAACAATCGTGACTTACTTTTACTTTTGTTTTTTCTCATTATACATTAGTATTCGTTATTTCATCAGTTTACGGATCCACTTATTCTGTGGTCATTTCAATGGTGGTCACGTCCTGTTTTCGGAAGTTGTTTAATAAAAAAAAATAATGGGTAAAGGGGTTCCTTTGCAATTTCCTTTAAGGTACCGTCAGTGATTTTCCCACCCGTGAGAGTTGAATGTATGTGGTAATTGCATGAAAGCTTAATTAAGGGAAGGTTATGCTGTTGGGCTTTCATATTTCCGACTGGAAATCGAAAACAGGTTGGAAAGATGCAGGGTGGCTGCATTGATATGAATTTTCATTCAATACTGTTATAGTATGTGTCCGTGCGTCTCCAGAATTAAGATATTTGTTTCGCACATTGTCCTATCACCTCAAGTTGTATTACAATACATTAATTTATTTAATAGAAAGTATGGTTGATTTTATGATTTAGGCGAATCACATTTAGGGCCTATAATTGCTAATTTCCAACGGGGATGTCCTGTGATGGTGACTCTTTAGTTGAAAACTCTTATGGGATAAAAAATTATTGGACATGAGATGCGCACACCTAGTGGAAGCTTAGCATGGTACGCAGAGGTTCAGCGCATACGTGGATTGTTAAGCATCACGAGTCACAGTGCGTTTTCCATGCAGTCCCATGCGCGTTTGTGGTTCGTCTCTGCCAACCATTTAAAAAAAATGTCTCGTAGGATATAGGTATTGGACAGGAGGTAGTACATGCCTAATGTATGTGCATAGGTCTATAGCGGGGTCGGCGCTTCCTTTAACAATCACACACGTTGAGACGAGGTACGGTTCCTCCTGCCTGGCTCACGCGGGGGCCGCACGCTCGGTGTGTTTCTGTCCAACAAATTATTACTAATCAGCTGTATTGACTCTCAAACTTTTTACGTGAGTCTCGATTGCTGCAGTTGCGATATATACATCAGTGTATCAGTGAATGCTGCTATGGTAATCTATCTGGAATACACAATATATTTTTTAGTAGTGTAAAGCATTTAAAAAAACATCATCGTGTATTTCTTTTCAGATCTTTTCTCGCAAGGAAGCGTGCTTACAGGTATCTTAATTGGAAGTACACAAGGTTATTTTAGTAGTTATAATTCACATTTAACGTTATTTCTTTCAATAACTTTGCTCGGAAGTAATGGGCGTGCTTGCAGGTATCTTACTTGGAAATGTCACATGTTTATTTTGGTATTTTCAGCATTTCATTTAACCATTTTACATCTATTTCTTTTCAGGACTTTTCTCGAATGAGCGTGCTTACTAGGTATCTTACTGGAAGTCACAAGAATATCATAGTAATTTAAAACTTCGGCATCCATATATTTCTTTCAGGAACTTTTCCTCAGGAAAATGTGTTGGTCTTGCAGTAATTTTAGATCTTTAATCTTGGCGTTTCTTTTCAGGTCCTTTTTTTTTCTCGGAAGGACATGCTTGCTTACTGCTATCTTGCGTGGAAGTACAACACCTGTGTTTTAAGTAATTTACACATTCAACACTTTTATTGGCTTTTGCAGGTTTTTCTCGGAAGGAATTTTATTTTAGTACTTTTTTATTTGGCATTTTACAAAATTATTTTGACATCTTTTTCAATTCAAGGTCTATTCTCGGAAAAACTTACACACGCTAGTATTTTCTAAGGCTTTGCATGACATTTCTTTTGGCGGAACTTTCTAGGAAGACTGTGTTTGTATACGGTCTTGGGGATGCCACATGTTATTTCATTATTTATCGTTTATAACGTCGATTTCTTTTCAGACTTTCTCGGAGATATGCTGCTTACTGGTATCTTACTTGGGACAATTTTAGGACATTTCCACCTCTCATTTAATTGTATTCTTTTCAGGAATTTTTCTCGGGAAGGAATTAGATTTTAGTAACTTAAGACTTGATTAGGTTTCCGTTCAAGACTATTCTCGAAAAGATGTGTTTGCGTTAAGTATCTTACTTGAAAGTGCACAATGTTATGTTTTATAGTAGGTAAAGCATTTAACTGTATTCTTTTCAAGAACTTTTCTCGAAAGGAATGCGTTCTTACAGGTATCTAATTGGAAGTACACAGGTTATTTTTAGTAGTTATAATTGCAGCATTTAACATCTAGTTCTTTTCAGGAACTTTTCTCGGAAGGAGCGGTGCTTACAGGTATCTTACTCTTGGACTACAACAGAATATCATAGTAAATTTAAAACTTTCGGCATGCATACTATTTCTTCAGGAACTTTTCTTCAGGAAATGTGTGGGTTTTGCATTAGTTTTAGATATTTAACTTGCATTTCTTTTCAGGACCCTTTTTTCTCGGAAGGACCTGCTTTCTTACTTACTGGCTATCGGTTGTTGCGTGGAAGTACACCCTTGTTTTAAAGTAATTTTACACATTCTCATCTAGATATTGCGTTTCAGTTTTCTCGGAAGGACATTTTACTTTCAGTATTTATGGCATTTTAAACATTACATCTTTTTCCAAGGCAAGGTCTATTCTCGAAAAACTCCACACGCTAGTATTCTAATCATTTTCATGACATTTCTTTTCGGAACTTTCTCGGAACTGTTTGTATATGCCTTGGGGAGTGCAACAATGTTATTTCCAGTATTTTATATCGTGTATAAACTCTATTTCTTTTCAGCTTTTCTCAAAGAATATGCTTGCTTACTGGTATCTTACTTGGGAGGACAATTTTAAGGCTTCAACATCTCATCGTAATGGTATTTCCTTTTCAGTAGGAATTTTTTTTCTCGGGAAGGAATTATATTTTATAACTGTAAGAACATTTATTATGGTTTCCTTTCAGAGACTATGCTCGAAAAGATGTGTTTTTTAGCGTTAAAGGATCTTACATGAAATTGCCCAATGTTATTTTTAGTATTTAACGGCACTTAACGTCTATTTCTAGGAACTTGTCTCGGAAGATGTGTTTGCTTTCGGGTATCTTACTTGGAAGTACTGTACCTTATGTACACAAGTTTATTGTAGTAGTTTAAGACTTTCACATATCTATATCTCTTTTAAAGACTTTTCTGGGAAAATGCTTTGTTTACAAGTATTTACTTGTTATTGTGTTAACCCACACGGGGGAATTTTGTAGCACGTATTATATATTTGTTTTATTTGTCAGGAACTTTTTCTTTGGAAGACATGTTGCTACAGGTATTTTATTTTTTTTTTTCTTTTTTTTTTTTAATTTTATTTTAACCTGGTAGTACACAGGGTAGTACTTGTATGTAATATATAGTAAGTATTATTTGAATTTATGAAGTACCTATATATGTATAATAAAGAACTTTTCTTGGGAAAATGCTTGTTACAAGTAGTTAACCTTGGGAGCACCATTGGTAATTTTGTTAGCATTTATGTATAACTGTTTATTTTCATGAACTTTTCTTGGATAAGACAGGCTTTCTTAACGGTATTTTTACCTGGTTAGTACACAAGGGTAATTCTTCATAGTAATATATAAGTATAGTATATATTTGTATTTATGAAAGTACTATATATGTATAGTAAAGAACTTTTCTTGGGAAAAAATATCTGGCTTACAAGTATTTTACTTGGGAGCACACAGGGGTAATTTAGCATTTAAATGTATACTGTTTATATTTTCAGGAACTTTTCTGGAAACATGCTTGCTTACCAGGTATTTTACCTGTTAGTACCAAGGTAATTCTTGCATAGTAATATATAGTATCGTAGCTATTTGGTCTTTCTGAAAGATATATATGTATAGGTAAAAAACTTTTCTGGGAAAATGCTCTTACAATCTTTAGGTTTACTTGGGAGACACATGGGTAATTTTGTAGCAGTTAAATGTATACTGTTTATTTTCAGGAACTTTTTCTTGGAAGACATGCTTTTGCTTACAGGTATTTTTACCTGGTAGTACACAAGGGTAATACTTGCATAGTAATATAAGTAATTATATCTTTGTATTTTATGACATTACTATTATCGTCGCTGGGCGGGTAAAACCTCATTTATGTGCATTTGACCTTAAAAGCAAAACCTCACGTGTAGTAAAAACGGTTTACATGACACAAACCCGCATATGTAACATTTCGAGAGACAAACCAAAAACGAATATGTGCTGTAATGCCATGCACTAGAAGGTTTTCCTTTCTAAATATATTTAGGTATTATTACTCCAGGATTCCTGAATTAAAATGCCCTATGATTTACTATCATAATTTGCATTGAATTCAGCTAGAACCGCGATTTGTACAAAATGGCAAACTATGAGGTTTGTTAGCCTAGGCCCACCACTTTTTACAATATGAGGTTTTTGGCCTTTGACCTCTTGAGTTACATATGAGGTTTTACCCGCCCAGCGACGATATTAATATAAAACTTTTCTTGGGAAATGCTTGCTTACAATTTTTTACTTGGAGCACACATGGGTGAATTTTGTAGCATTTAATGTATACTGTTTAGTTTCAAGGAACTTTTTCTTGGAAGACATATGCTGCTTACAGGTATTTTACCTGGTACATATAAGGGTATTACTTTATAGTATATAATCCCATTTAAGCGTATATTGTTATCCAAAAAAGAAAGTCCCATGCTTGCTTACAGGGGTACTAAACTTGGAAATAATCTAGAGTATTTTTCTAGTCTTATTTTTCTTGCAGGAAAGGTCACAATTGTGAATAGCCTTAATGCAATTTGGGGCGTTTCTCTCTTTATGTAATATTGTAATTTTTCTTGTTGTTATTTTATTTGCAAGCTTGATTGTATTCATTGTTCGCCAATCTCTAGAATTAATATCAGGTGTTTGCGTTTTTCTAGCTTTTCAGGGTTAACAAACAGCTTATCACACTATGAGCTAGTAAAAATCTCCGTTCCCTTGGCACAGTTCAGTGCCTTCCATACAACCAGTGTATTTGAAAAAACACCCCCTGGTTTTTTTGGTTGATATATGAACCCAGATCACACAAGGTCAGTTCATATTCAAAGTATGTACAAGTACACCTCTGAACTGTGTCCTTGGTGTATGAAGCATATTGTAAACTCATAATGTCAGCTTTCTTTGGGAAAGAGTAGCCAAACCACTTCTGGTTTGAATTGGGGAACAAATTAATTTGAAGAGTTCTTGTTTGGCAATACAAGTTAGGGTTAAGGGTACTTTAAAACTGATGTTAGGTCAGTTCCTGCCAAGCTTCGGATAGGTAGTCTGTTTTTTTTTTGCCTAGTCTTTCGGGGTGAGCTGCTATAGGCTTAGTCAGCATTAATGCACGATTTTAAAAATGTTTTACACACGATTTTTGTAGTGAATTAGGCAATGACTATTTGGTTAACATTCTCAGTGTTTCTAATCCAAAAATAATTATCTTGTTTTGTTTTTGTGACATTCATCGTGCCAGCACGGGCAATTGCCATTTTTATGTACCCCTCTCCCATTAAAAATCCAGGGGGGGTGGGGGTAGTTTTCAAGTTCCGTTTCAAACTTGTTTGGCAGGTTCTGTTTATTACCTCCTCGCTAAGCCACTTTTAATTATATAATTTAATTCCACAGTGTATGAATTATTTTCGAGCCAAGGTATTATTTCAATTAACTTTACCTGAACCAATCAAAAATGTTACAGTACTTTAACAAAGACTAGTAGTCTGGTGGTATTAAAATTCTAATTTGTCAACTCATGTGAACTTCTATAAGTAGTTTACTTAGGAAGTCAACAAGATGTAGGGGAATTACCTCATGTATATATTTACCATGCTAATGTTATTCAAATTATTCGCTAATACACTTCAATTGTAAAGGTGCCCTTCTACAGGTATTTTATTTGAGAAGTCACAGTGAATCTATAGGTACTTTATTTCAGCTTGTATTTCTATAATTCGTAAGGCCAGGTTAGAGGCCACTGTATAGGTCCTTCCATTAGTGTTACTTTGGACGTAGGCACGTGGTAAATTTTAACCAGGTCAATTGAGGGTTATCCAAACGGGGATTACAACAAATGAAATTTACCATTATGTTAATTTACATGGTTAAAAGCGGTTATTTTCGCAAGTTCAATACAGGGTAATCAAAGGGGATTACAACAAAATGAAATTACCAGTAGGTATAATACAACATGGAATTACAAATGTGTAATTTAAGTGGCAAGACCTGTATTCTCTGTATTGTTTGAACACTATAGATGGTAACAGTGGGTAATAATGGTCCTACTCCTGACAGATACGCTCAGCTAAATTTGTTGTTCGTGCTCTTCATGTCTTTCTGTCTGGGGGTAAAATCGTTTTATGAAGCTATCTGGAAATAAACTATTTACCCCATGCAGAAATGTTTTTCCTTCCCCACTGTTAACCTGGTTTTATTTGGTGCCGTTGTTCATGCCTTCCCGAATGCCTCAGTCACAGTGAATTCCTTTGTTTATTATTAGCCAATGAGCGCTCTGCTATTATTCCTTAGGACGGCAATCAAGCCATGTTAGCAATCACAACGCTATCTGTCATCGGAGGATTAGAGCTTGTTTTTTACCTCGGACGGAAAATTTTTTAACCCACCCTCGCACACCTTTTGTTTTTATTTTTGTGTATTTATTTGGGGTCTGTAAGACTAGTTTTGGTTGGTGGTTTACTGAATTCATGGTATGGAACTTTGCTTATTCAGTGTTTAACAGTATGTGTTGGACCTTTGTTACTTTATAGTAATTGTGAGATATTTAGTTTATTTGAATCTTAATTAAATAGGTTGCCATGTTGGCAAGGTTCTGTTTGATTAACCTACTCGCTCCAGGCACTTTAATTATATAATAATTAATAATCGTCTACAGTGAGAAATTATTTCGCAGCCAATTATCTTTTCAGGTACTTTACCTGAACCATCAAAATTGTTACAGGTACTTTAACAAAACTAGTAGTCTGCGTAATAAAAATTCTAATTTTGCAACTCATGTTGAACTTCTACAAGTAGTTTTTTACTTAGAAGTCACAAAGATGTAGGTGAACTTTACCTCCTGTTATATATTTACATGCTAATGTTATTTCAAATTAATTCGGCTAATACACTTCATTGTAAAAGGGGCAACTTCTACAGGTATTTTATTTGAGAATTCGGCAGTGATCTAGAGGTACTTTATTTCACAGCTTACACTTCATATAATATTCTGTAAGGCAAAAAGGGTTTTTAAGGGGGCCACTGTATAGGTCCTTCTCATTCGTTTACTTGGAGTAGCAAGTTGGTATTTTAACCAGTCAATTGAGGGTGATCCAAAGGGGATTACAACAAAATGAAATTACCATTATGTATAATTAAACATGGTTTTATAAGCTGTATTATTCCAAGTCACTTAATGGTAACCAACAGGGGATTACAACAATGACATTACCAATAGGTATAATTACATGAATTACAAATGTGTAATTTAAGTTAAGTGGCAAGGAGCCTTGTATTCTCTGGTAATTGTTTGAACACTATAATTTGGTACCAAGTGTATAAATGGTCCTACTCCTGACAGATACGCTCAGCTAAATTTGTTGTTCGTGCTCTTCATTTCTGTCTGGGGGTAATGACATCAACGGATAACGTAAGTCCCGCTCAAGCTTGTGCACATGCACCGAGTTATGCAATGAATTTTATTCTCAAACAAGAATTTTAAAAGACGAAATGGCATAATCGTGGTATATGATCATGAAAGTAGTTCCTTTAAAGAAAAGCCTAATCCATTAAAACAGTTCCTCCGGAAAAAAAACCTTTGGAAAAACTGATTAAGACCGTAAACCTTCCGCCAAGGTGTAACAGCCACAATAATTTGAAACGGATGGATGATAATAAACGCAAAATTAAACTTTCAGAAAACATGTGAATCACAAGAATTTTTGGACATTTTCTAAACAGTGTGTCGATGGTACGATTGGTCGAAAGTGTCTCTCTCTCTGACTTTTGCATGCTGATTTTGCCAATGAATACTTTCCAATGAAAAGATGGCGTCGCTAATCCAGTGAATCCCGATAATTTGGGTTTTTTTTAATCTGCATGGTTTCCATATTTTACCCTACCACATTACGAGACTGACAAAATAATTTTAATATAGCCCATTCGCCCAAGATTATCCGTAATGATTTTTGAACAGAAGCAAGCCATGTCATCCCCAGGACCCGACGGACTCATGTATGGCGCTTGGCGCTCTCTGCAAGTTAGTACACCACCTCATTTGCTTGCTACTCTCTTTACATATTGTTGGTTTTCTGTGATCCACCAGCTAGTTGGTCTCTAAGCATAGTTACACTCATTCATAAATCCGGCGAGACTAACAGACCGGAGAATTTCGTATGATTCGCGAACTTTCATGCGTTTGGGTTTAATTTTCCAGTCCATCAAATTTTATCAGATAGAATCGCCGATTATATGCTTCGCAACAAGCTGACGGATCCTTAAAACCCAAAAAAGGCATTTTTGAAAGGAATAAATGGGTGCGTTCCGAACATACATTTTGTGATGATGAAAAACTTTTGGCTAACGCGAAAAAAAAAAAAAAACAAAACCCTATCATGTGACATTCTTCGATAATGGCCGACTCCTCTTCCTGTCGAACATAATTTCCTTCACTATACTTGCAGTCCCGAATATGATGTCCTAATCATTTGGATGTATGTCCAAGACTGACATCTACTCAAGACATCAAGGTGAAGTAAAGTTCCCCTGGCTGGCGCCTGGCCGCCCCTTTTCATTTGCTCGCGCTGTTTCCATTTTCCAAGGTGATTCCATTGTCGCTGAATTTTTCTTGTCTCTGGTGGTTCGACCCCATTGTCCGGTGTCTTAACTAAGAAGAAACCCCATGGTCTACTCTGGATGGTACACGTTATATACCTTTACCCTTTGGCAGAGATATTTTTTGTCTGATCACCTCTGATAAAAAGTAAACATAAAAATTGATGACAGAGATTGGAAATAACACCTCTATGAATTATGCACTCCAGTCAAGGTCAGGCAATCAAATAATTGCACATTTAATATTGGTGATTCTGTTCTGAAGTCCTTGCAGGAAGCTCCTGATGAAAAAAAGGAAGCACAAGTACCTTTAAGGGGCAAAACTAAGATTTTTTGATACTACCAAAGACACAAATGGACTTGTTTTTTATCAAAAATAAAGAATATTCTCCAATTCGTAATGAATGGTGTGGGCATGTTAAATATGCTTGTCCCTTCACTGACATTTCCTGCTCACTGTGCACGACAACTATTGCGACGGTCAAATCCAACAGCTTGACCATATTCATATCATTAATAAAATCATGGCTTAGGGTCTTGCTAGCAACGGCGCTACTCCATCCTTTCTTCATGTCCAGTAGGCCTGGATATCCCAACTATATCTGATTTGTATTGAGTGCTTATGTCGCGTATGGCCCGGTGCCATGGTAAAGGCCGATACTCGGGTTGATCCAGGCGCTAAATGCAAATTTGAGCGGTGTGTCTCAGTTGGAGCACGGACAATAGGAATGCCAAACTGGTTCAAAAACAAAACGGCATCTTACCTAACTACAGATGTGAAAAGGTGATAACCAGTCATGGTGTAATTGAAAATATGAAATTAGAGCATCATTTCGAAAATAGGAAGAAATTTTTGCAAGATTACATATCCTTTTTGCTGCAACAGGTAACCTGTTGAAGTTGAGGCGATCCAGTCTTGCGATCTTACATGGAAGTCCTGATCTTTAACTTCCGAATGGTGTTATTGTATTGTTTTGCAACTCGGGCAGCATTGATTGAGCTGATTTTCTCCCATCCAAAGTAACTGCGAACTGGGGCATAAGATCTACTGATACGATAAATAGAGAGACTCTATCATGTATGAAGTCATGCCCAGTGTTTTGAACAAGGCGGTTGACCTGGCGGCATTTTAATTATATTTTACTTCATATGGCTAAAAGCGATAAAAAAAGCCATGCTCAGTTCTGCCACCGGCTTTGGCGACCTACAAGGTTATTCAACCTGTGGTGGGTCCATTCCCCCCATATCATGGTTACCAAACTAAAAGCCAGATATGGTGGTATTATCGGAGACGGTTGTCAGGATTGACCGCAGTTGAGATCACGTCCGTTGCGAGACCAATCTTGAGAAAGCCCATTCTATAAGATAAAATACGGACCTGGTTGAAGACTTCAACCAAAAGGAAGGGTTATGGCTGCCAGCTCATTGTGTTGAAATGCCCTGGCAGAAAATAGGTACATGTAGGTACTGTACCTACAATGAACCGAATCTAATATAACTAAATGACCTGTTTTGGAACCTCCTAAAACAGGTCTATCAAGGTACGTACCTAAAAATTATTAGTGTACCTATTCGAAAAATATACCTTTTTAAACATTATTATAGGTAACAACTGTACCTAAAGTGACCTGTTTTGTGGGATTCCCAAACGGTCATTTAGGTGCAGTAGCCTAGTACCTATTTTGACCATAATATGCACCCATGTACCTTAAAATGACCTTTTCGGGTTCCAAAACGGTCATTTTAGGTACATTACCTATTTTGACCATAATAGGTATGTGTGTACCTAAAGGACCCCTGTTTTCGGGGTCCAAACAGGTCATTTTAGGTAGCGTACCTAGTTTGAGCATATTATAGGTACACTGTACCTAAACTGACCTGTTTTCGGGTTCCAAAACAGTCATTTTAGTCATCACCTAATTTGAGCAAAATAGGTACACATTACCTTAAAAAGTGACCTGTTTTTCAGGTTCCAAAACAGGTCATTTTAGGTACAGTAACTATGTTTTAGCATATTATTGGTACACTGTACCTAAAATGACCTGTTTTAGGGTTCAAAACAGTCATTTTAGGTACACTAACACCTAGTTTGAGCATAAGAGTACACATGTACCTAAAGTGACCTGTTTTCGGGTTCCAAAACAGGTCATTTTAGTACAGTAACCTAATTTGCAGCAAATAGGTACAACGTGTACCTTAAAGTTGCCCTTTTTCAGGTTCCCAAACAGGTCATATTAGTTACAGTACCTATTTTGACCATATTATAGGTACACTGTACCTCAATAAACCTGTTTTCGATGGGTTTCCAAAACAGGTCATTTTAGTACTTTTCCTCTTTTGAGCACTAATAGGTACACTTTACCTAAAGTGACCTGTTTCAGGTTTCCAAAACAGGTCATTATAGGTACAACCCAGTAATAGATCAGCCCCTGTACCATTTGGAATTGCTCAAAACAGTTGCTTCCTTTAAAGAGTCATCGATCACCTTGTTTCCCCCTCCCAACTTACCTAAAAAGTTTAGATTTTTATATCATCTGAACCACTGGCTGTTTATATAGTATATGTGTACCTTAAATATCAAATGTGGTACTTTAAAGGGGCATAGCCCCCCCAATTGTCCCCCCCCCCCCCTTACCTTAAAAGTTTGATTTTTTATATGATCTGAATGTTGTCCCTGTTTAAGTACATGTGCACCTTTAATTATTAATGTCAAAAAGGCCATAGCCTCACCCCGAGTCACCTCCCTCCCTGACTTACCTAAATTGGATTTTCATAAGAGCTAACCACTGGTCTATTTATAGTAGAGTTTCCCCACCCCCCCAAAAAAAAACAAACAAACAACACGCAATCTTTGTACCGTGCCATAGTTTTTAACTAAAGTCTATGACTATTTTTATTTTGTTGTTAAGAAGGGAATGTTTGCTAACAACATCGCTGAAAATGTAATGGAAAGAATTAGTATTCTTCTCCCAACACCCTAAAAATTCATTAATGTTAATGGAATAAACCACATTATGTATAATGTATGCCAAATTTAAGTGTGCAGAATTATCCTTATAAGTAGAATAATCATTATTAATGCAAGAAATAATAAGCAATTAAATGATCTTGTATCAAAATTGTATTTGAATTTCTATTCTTAAGTGCCATGTGGTTACCAGCTTCTCATTCTAGTAAAAGGGTCCTGCACAAGGTTCTTGGATCTGCGGGGTCATATTATAAAAACTTTTCCACTATATTGTTATGAAATTTCAAGGATATTAGCTAAAAGGTCCTTTTCTACCTATAAAACATAACAGTTTACATGCTTTAGGTTAAAATCTTATGGCACCTGCCAAAGTGTTTGCATTTTTGTTTTGGTGACAGATGCTGTATGCTTTCAACCTTTAATATCCAAACTTGGTACTTTAAAGGGCATGCCGCTTGTACCCCCGCCCCCCCAAATTTTAAAACAAATTCGATTTTGTTTATGTCTGTTACAGACAGAAATTGTCACAACAGTGGCGATGGGCACTGTGATAACAAATTGTGCTCATACCATCAAAACCCGCCATCAGATCAACCTAAATATGTGCAATATCTCAAGGGCTCCATGAATCATGAACAAAAATGAAGGTGGCTGGCTCAGAATTCACCTTTAAATATATAATATTTTTAACATGATATATACCTGTTACTTGGAGGCATCAAATTTCCTTTAAAAAGAAGGCATTTCATGAGGCCTATATAAAAATTATTTTTCAATTTTCTAGTTGATCCTGATAGTGTTTTTGTGCTACAGTACGTGTCCATGAGCTAATGTGTGTTTATACCGTGCCGCATAAAGTATTGCAGTGTACTATAAATACAAATTGAATTTCTGTTGAATTTGAAATTGAAATTAAATTTGCAATCGGATGAGTTCAAATCTCCATTTTTTTATGGATAAGTTTGAAAGGAAAGACTTGGGTATAAAGTTTTTCTCTCAGTCGCCAATATAATTTGCACCTTTCTGGCCGGCAACACCTTCATTTGTTTGAGGTGCAATCTTTATACCAATTGATTTAACAAGAGATTTTGTTACAAATGGCTACCAATCACCTTTCGTAAATCACTTTTCTTCCTTTATGTCAAATTCCATGAACCTAACAACCATGGTAGCCCAACTTTGAAGCTATATTGAGCCCATGCAAAGAAAAGGATTTTCTTTTTGGTCAAGGTTCTAAATGTTCAAGTTCATGTAGGTATGAAAATAGAAATTGAATGTTCTGTTCAACATGTTTATACTACCATACTTAAGTCAAGCCGATATGCATGCATAGTACCGTACTCATATTCAGTCAAGCTGATACATATCCAACACCCATGATATGCATCTGAACTTTAAAAAGCTTCTGAATCTGTTCCCTAGCTTTGTCAATCAAAGACCAGATCACATTACTATAAGAAATTTTTTAATAGTATAATCCCTTGGCAGTACAATACCCTAATCTGTCAGTTTGTTGTGTATGTGCTAGGTGATTCCTTCCATAATGAGAATTAACATGGCAACCATAGGCATATTTTGTCTTTCTAATTCTCATCTCCACTTGAAATTCTTGTCACCTGAACTGCTTCAATCCAATTCAAATTTAACTGTCATCTGAACTGTGGGGAAATACTATGCTGTTAATGGTTTCTAAGGAAATCCCACCTTTTAATTTGAGGCACCACAGTTTAATTTACAGCATTTAGTACAATTAGGTACAGAAACTGTCAGACAATGGAATGCAGAATTGTCTTCGAAATAGGTACCCACTTTCAAGGTATACCAAGAAATGTAAAATATCCAAGGCCAAATAGGTATAGTTTAGGTACCTTTCATTAAAGGTAAAAATATTTCTAAGTCCAAATAGGTATAGTTTAGGTACCCTCCATTATGTGAAAAATAGGTCTATCTGACTAGGTAAGTTTAGGTACAGCACAGCATTTGAAATTTGTTTTCTAGTTCAATTAGTAGACGTAGGTACAATTGTAGTATCTAAGCCAAGTTAAAAAAAATTCTAAGTTCAAAATAGGACATATAGGTACAATTTGTAGGTATACTTTAGCCAAACTAAAACTTAATAGGTACATTTTATTAAGGTACATCTGAAATGTACCTAAATACCAATTAGGTTCAATTTAGGTTCTTTAGGTTCATATTAGGTACATATACCTATTTTTCTGCCAGGGTCGGTAGCCTGTGGGCCTTTTCCAGGCAGTGGTCCGGAAGATGTCAGGGCCCTGAAAAATGAGCTATCAATCCGGCCTCTAATTTGCTGGCCAGATACTATCTGGAATGCCCGTTTGGGAAAATTCTCCCCACATTTCCTGCTGAACCCTTCTCCCAGGACTCCAACTTCAACACCAAACTTTTTTTTTTAAGTGTTTTTGTTATTTTATTCTTTTAAAATATTGTAAATATAATTAACGTTTTGCCATATGTAGGTAATATTGTGTACCCTGCATGTGTCTGGGTCTGCACAGATTGTGACATGGGTTTGTGTGCAATTCGTTTGTGGGTTGTTTTGTAAATAAAAATTGATGAAATATATGTTCGGGTCGGGTAGTGAATCCGTATGTCATTTAATTAAAGTTCATGGGAAAAGTCCTACGGGGAAAGTTAAGACCTATGCATTAAGAGGTGTAATGACTAAAAAACGATATTGTCTTCTCGGATTGGCCCGTGGCGTACATCATAGGTCGGCGATTAAAGTAGTAAATAGTGAATAATGGCAGAAGATAATTCAACCGGTTATTGTCCTGTATCTAAAAAGTGCTCGGAAACGTACTAAATACATCCTGTTTCTTTTAGATATAGCTATAACAGAAAGTTAAAGGTGCAATACAAATATTTTCTATGGTTATGTCAGATACGACCAGTACCTGGACGTTTACGCCACAATTGATTTCATCGATGGTAGCATTGAAATATGACGGTTTGCCGAAGTAGAGTGTGAGGGAACTCAGGTGATAGCTGATTATGGAGTATGCCAGATATTAAGCAAGAAGAAAACGACGGGAAGATTAGGTAAGTATTAAATTAAAAGCCACCAAGATGGACCCTGTGTCATTCACATAAAAGACGAGCTTAAGTAGGGCACATTTGAGTCTGGTATGACAAATGTTACCATTATTTTGGTGCCGTGGTCATTTTGGAATGACTGTGCATTACGCCAGTTATGGCTATAGCCCAACGAAAGCGTTTGGCATTTGTGTAGCACAATTAACCCATTGTACTGACACCCATAAATTAGTATATCATGTGTTGGTTAAGAAACGGACTAGTGATACATCGTCGAAGATCAGATTGCCCAGTGATTCGTACGTGAGAGTATACAGTGAAAATCAGAGTAACGACTTCATTGCCAGAAGGTCTATACTATGTTTTCCCGATCACTATTGTGACCAAATCATAACAGTTTTCGAAATACACATTTTGTTTTTTTTTTTTTTTTTTTTTTTTTTTTTTTTTTTTTTAAATTGGAAGTTTTCAAAAATGGTTGAGATGGAATGCCCAAAAGACGCAAACCTCCAAAACCCAAAGTTGCAGTTTGGGGATTTTCAATGGGCATTGCAGTTAACTGGGACACAAGTAGATGTCTGCTCTTTGTGTAAAATCAATCACACGTATTATTGGCGATTTTGACCACACGGTGACCATTGAAAAATCCAAAAACTGCAACTTTTGGTTTGGGCGTTTGCGTCTTTCGGGGCTCTATCTCAGCTATTTTGGCACGCTTTTTTTACAAGCGGGTGTTACTGACTAAAAGAGAAGAATAGGCAACACAATGTATATTTCGAAAACTTTCAAAATGGACTTTGACACCAATTACTGATCGAAAAACATGCCGAGGGAATACTTTTTTGTTGCCATGTATATATATATATATATTATATATATATAATATATATATATATATATATATATATTTATCTATATTATATAGATATATATATAAACACTGACATGTTACTAAACTGTGACCACAGTTGATGTTTTTATTAATCTGCATTTTCGACTTTCTATGCTGAAAAAAAAAATCAAATAATATGGTGCAGGAATTGGGTTAGATATGAGAGGGTTTTCGCGGCCTGATTCATTTTTAACCCCATTTCAAGGGGATTATGTAAAATGTTAAGCTGGGTTTTCAGTTCCATTTATTTTTGAATGATTAAACGGATTGTGCATACTTCCAGAATCTTGAGAAAAATGGAATTACATTATGACGGGCATTAATTAGTGATTGTTTAATGGGACTTTACATTTGAAGATGGAATATAAGGACTTCACAAACCGAGAACTGCGAACTTTAGTGGCTTGTTGGAAATTCTGGGCCATTATTTAAAGGATAAGCTGTAACATAATTGGCATTGTATGTCTTTTTCGTACGCCCCCGTTCAGCGACATGTTTTCTATACAACGGAAACGCACATTCATGACGAAACAATAAACATAGGCATTGGTCAAATATTGTCAGTGAAGCCTTTGTCACAGGATCAAAAGATGCAGCTGTTATTACGTTTTATCCAAGCAGATCCCCCTTTCTGGTGAAGTTGATAATCCGGGGCATGCTGAAGACACACTGTAATGTGTTATGATGATAGTCCTTTTGATACAGCTCGCACCATGCGTTCAGCTGTTATCGCGTAACGATGGTGAATGGCTGTCCTTTTCCGTCTTCAACAATGCCGGTACTCTTGCTGAACCACATCTCCAGAAGCGAGAAAAACTTTAAACTAATTAGGTAAATTATGTAAAATAATATATTATCGTACGTTGCCTGTTGCCCACACCCGGGTATTCAGTCTTGCTTCACTCGCATTCCTCCCGAAGCCTGAAGGCGTACTATGCTACTTAACCACTTGTTGACAACAAATGACGGGAACGACTCACTATCGATTTGAACAGGCAATGGCT
>JAMKCH010081412.1:0-65855 GCA_023653785.1 Ophioderma brevispina
AGCTTAATCTAAATAAAACAAAATAAAGATGTCTTCTTTGTTCGCCAATATAACTTATAAAACACTTAAGGTGACCAGGGGTTTTCACTCCGTTGGTGCCCAGGGGGGGGGGGGGGGGGGGGGTTTTGGGTCCATGGGACCCCCCCTAAGGAACGCACTTTCCGATGGATTTTTTGTACGAATTTCTGCCACATGTGAAGGGTCATAAACAACCCCTAATCATCATAAAAAATGAAATGTTTTTTATTTGGCTGCCAATTAGGGGCAAAACATTGTTTTCAAAACACGCGAAAAATGGCAAAAAGACGGGAAATTCAAATGACCATTGCGCTTACAACAACTTTTTGAAAACTTTTTATGTTGATAACTTGATATCTACTCTAGAAACGCAAATTACATATATTTAACCAAAAACTTAAGTTTTAGGAATGCTCTGTATTTTTTTAACGGGTGTTGCAAAATACACAATCATTTTCCCATAACTTTGGTACAGAACGGGTTTTAGCAACGTCCTACAATGGAAATTGTTTGTTTTCAGACAGCACATAAAGTTTATTTTTTTAAAATGTTACTATTATTTGTTTTACTTACATGTATGTGTGAACTATATCAGCAACAAAAAAAAATTTGCTTGTGGTTCTTTGATTTGTTTTTAATTTCTCATTGACTTCCGTTAGTGCCCAAGGGGGGGTTCCATGGGAACCCCACTAATTAACCCATTAACGAATTGGCCGATTTTGTAAATTTTTTGGGTAAAAAGAAGCGCATTTAAGCAAGTCAGACCAATTAAAAAAAAAATCGCTCGAAAAAAACCCACGCGTAAAGCGGGCCAGCTCGACAACAAATTTGGAGGGTCCTAGGAACCCCCCCCCCCTGTCCACTTAAGTGTTAAGGTGGGATGGCGCATGATGGCGATTAACTGCGCGGGTTGTATACACTCGCTCAATGATATGATGGTCTATCTAGGACTGACTCTTCAGAAGTCGTATTGACGCAGATTTCATTGGAATACACACTCCGCCTACGACACGGTAATGACCTTGTCAGGTCAGATGAAGTCCATGCTTTACAAACCCACCAATTCCATACTCATGTTAGTCGACTCTGCATCAGGATTTCATGATCGCCAGTATAGAAGCTTAAGATAGAAGCTGTAGAATGTTCGATCAATGACAAGGAGTATAGCTTGTTGATCATCAAGAGCAGAAAAAAATCGGTGTGTACAAACAAAAATTTGTAAAATGGCGCATGAATTGCATGAACTTTAAAAAAATACGTACGTATCATACATACTACATACATACCGGGGGGGTACATACATACAATACAGACATACATACATACATAACATACATACATACATACATACACGCACACACACACATACATAGAACCGATCACGCGCCTACATCAACTATAGCAAAAAAAGTAAAGTAAGACAACAGCAGAGAAAACAACAAAAGCAACAATCACTCTGGGAAAAGATTAGGTTTTAAGTCTTTTGAAGCTGATCGCTGTGCGATTGGGATGGGTAATTTATTCCAAGTTTGGGGCTCAGTGTAAAGAAAAACTTTTATCTGTAGCAGATTGGAGTGTCTTTCTATGATATTTTGCACAAGTGCGAGTATCATCTAATGCTGATCTGAGTCCTGTACGAGCTTGTGTGTACAAATGTGAGGCAAGAGTGTGAGATATGATGCTGCATGTCCATTTAAGTCATTTAAATATATAAGCATTGTCCTTGAAATAATGATTCTTTCACAGGTAAGCCATGAAGTTTATCAGAAAATAGTTGCATGTCGTTGTTTGGAAGCACAAAAAAAAATACTTTTGCAGCCCAATTTTGAAGACGTTGTAATCTGGGTTAATTTATGTAAGATGTATTACTCCAAGCACAGTGCTTTCATAGTCCCCAATTTGGGACAAAACAGGAGCTCACAAATAGCCCCTTCGTTTGTTACATTACGGGTTTGGCTTATCTTCCCGTTTTGATATTTTTCCATTGTGTTTCAAACGACTACAGCGAGATACACAAGATGTGTGCAATTTGGTCTATTTATTACTAAGGCCACATACAACAGCGGCTCGGAATAACCTTCTTCAAGTGCCTTTTCACCTACAATTCGTTTTTTTTTCTCCGTGCACCCGGGAACCTCTCCATCGGCAGTGGCGTCAATCGCCTACTCAATGCGTGGAGGGACCTGATTGGGTATTCAGTTTTTATTGTAAATTTATCTCGCTAACACCCCCCCCCCCCCCCCTCCTGAAACAATCTTTTTGTTTTTTGAAGCGTTTTGTGATTTTTAAAAAAATGGTAGCTTTCGAAAACACAGTTGATCATGCAAATATTTAGGCCTATAGAAATTAATTGGCAATAAATAGTCACTATTTGAAATTTGTGAGTGTTGTTCACCTTATTCTACACACAGTTCATGAAAGACGGTATTATAAAAAGAAAATTTATAACTGATAGGTTATGGTTGGCTTGAAAAAATTCATTAAATTAGTTCGCGGGGAGAGTTCTGCTATTAGAAGCTGGCATATACAGCTGCGAATCGCTAACCCCTCCAATGTTCACTGTTCCAAAAACTCATTTTCTAATGCAAATTTGAAAAACAACTTGAACTTAGCCGTGGTTCACTTTATAATCTTTCTAGGTATGATCAAACAGTCTTAAATTTAGGTTGATTGGAATTCGGTTTGTGTTTGAATTAATCACATCATAAAAAGTGTTCATGTAAGAGTTCAGATAATCAAGCGAAGCGCCGCAAGGTGGATGGAGCCCCCTTCGCGCGGAAACCCCTGCAATATTAACTTTCCAACACATATTTGCTTATGCAAATTTTTGAAACATTGAAATGTCAACTTTAATCATGCCTTGCTTTATATCAACGGCCTAAAATCGCCTGTTCGATCGATATCCTTTTTGAAGATGCTACGATTTAAACGGCTTTCCAACTGTTTTAAGCGCCGAGGAAATGATCTCTTTTAGTGTTTTTTATAACATTTAATTTATTCGCCTATTGAACCGTATTTTTTCTGACCTACCATAATACTCCAGTTTTTATTACAATACACTTCTGACATAATCGCTTGAAAAAGGAAGCA
This sequence comes from Ophioderma brevispina, assembly GCA_023653785.1. Lineage (NCBI taxonomy): Eukaryota > Metazoa > Echinodermata > Ophiuroidea > Amphilepidida > Ophiodermatidae > Ophioderma > Ophioderma brevispina. Next base: position 3,109 of record JAMKCH010081412.1, read on the forward strand.
TATATGAACAGTTTTTGTACACCTTCCACATTGTTCCCTCCATTCCATGGCGTTCACAAAGTAAACCATTTCTATTGGTCAATGATTTCTTCCTAAGTGGTTTATTGAAGACACTGGTATTAAAGTAATAACCCATTCTTCTCAACCAAGAACAATAGAAAGGCCTAGCATAATGTGGATAATATTGAATGATATGGATCAGAGACAACTCGCATGGATGTTTAGGGATTTGAGCGCACCTCCAGGAGAATCAGTATTTTAGAAAACGAGATATGCGGCAATTCCGCATTTTCCTTCCTCCGCGCACCGATAAATTGTTATTTTTTCCCCATCATCTGCGCTTAAAATTGCCGATCCCTGTAAGTACGTACCTACAATATCTGCTAGATATCATTCCCAGGACTTGCAAATAATATTAATATTCAATCATGAGATGAAAAAAAAAACTATTCCACTCTTACTACTCTCTAACCCGCCCTCTTTATCATTCACAATCATATTAATAAAAGGACCAGTTTTATCATGTTTATGATGAGTTGCTCTGAAAATTGCCGATCCCTGTATTAACGTACCTACAATATCCTGCTAGATATCATGTCCAGGACTTGCAAAATAATATAAATTCAATCATGAAGATGAAAAAAACGTAATTCCACTCTTTACTCTCTACTCTACCGCGGCCATCTTTACATTTCACAATCAGAATGAAGAAAAGGACCATTTTATGTATGATTTTGCATATTGAAGGAATTTCAAGTGTCGGTGAACTGGTCTTAGGGGTTGATTATTTACATGGGCATGTGGGTAAAAGGTCCCCGAAGGTTCGAAGGTGTTTCATGGAGGAAATGGTTTTGGGGAGAGGAATCTGGAAGGAGAATGTTTGTTGGAGTTTGTGATGAAAAAAAAAAAAAAAAGAGTTATGTGTTTGCGAATACATTGATGTCAAGAAAGAGGACAAATGACGTGACATTATACTCGGGGAAATGAGACAGAGATTTATTTTGTTTTAGTGGGCAAAAGGAAGAGAAAATTTCTGAAGATGTTAATGTGATTCCAAGAATTGCAACACAGGTTGGTGGATTTAGATGTGGAATGTTGGGGGCTTGTGAGACTGATTGTCAGATTTGGTGGGGGTGCGTTCAGAAGGGATGTTAGCCGGCTGTGGATGAATGTTCCTGTGGGAAAACAAAGGGTAGGAGAGAGTGACAGGGGATATACAGGGTGTGGAAGTGCTGAGGGAAGGAAGCGATAGCATAAAGGATGCATTTAAAGATATGAGAAAAAACGGTACGGAAGATAATAAAGTAAGGTATAAGGGTTAAAGGAAGCGAGCAAAGGAAAGATGGAGGAGGGATGCCGGAGGAGTAAGCAGTGAGTGTGGTAGTTCCAATTTTTAAAGGGAAAGGGGATGCAATGAGGTGTGGTGCATATAGGGGTGTTAAATTATTGGAGCATGCAATGGAAAATTGGGAAAGGGTTATAGAGAATAATGATTCAGAAGATGTGGGAATTGGATGAGATGCAATTTGGATTTATGCCAGGGAAGGGAACGATAGATGCCGTGTTTATTTTAAGGAGGTTGCAAGAGGAATATCCGAGCTAAAGGGAAGAACTGTATAATGGTTTTTTGTATACTTGGAGAAGGCTTTGATAGGTAACCGAGGAAAATGATGAGTGGCGATGAGGAAGATAGAAGATACCAGAAGTAGTGGTTAGAGCATGATGAGTTTGTATGAAGAGCCAAAAACAAGTGTTGAGGTGGGGGTCTGTGTTTTGGTCTGAGTAGTTTGAGGTGAAGGTGGTGTGTCATCAGGTTCTGCACTTTCGGCCATTGTATTTTTTGTCATTGTGATTGATGTAGTCAGGGAGAGTGCAAAAGAAGGTTTGTTGAGTGAGATGTTGTATGCTGATAACTTGGTTTTTTAATGAGCGAGTACCGTGGAGGGACTGAGGGAGAAGTTTTTGGAAAGGAAGAAGGCTTTTTGAGAGTAAGGGTCTGACACGGTAAACCTTGGGACGACAAAATTGCTGGTGAGTGGGGTGGAGAGGAAGTAGTAGACCCATTTGGTGTTTGTGTGAATGAGCGTAAAAGCATATTCTCAGTGTGGTGTGAACAACTGTGGGAAATGGACGGACCCATGGGAGATGCACAACGATGAAGATAGTGACCCCTATTGTTTGGCAAGAGATTTTGTGTGCAGAAGATGTGAGAAGGGAGCTGGAGGGATGGTGGAAAGGAGGAAAGGTTGTGTGTTGAGGTGGAGTCAGTGAACGAGTTCACATACTAGGGGATAAGTTAGTGGGGTGGGTGGATTCGAGGGTGGCTGTGAAGCTAGATAGATGAGGTATGGGTAGGTGCGTTTAGGGATTGGGGGATTTGGTTCAAGGAAAGATATCCTTTGAATATGAAAAGGAAGTGTAATAAGAGGTTTGGTTTGGTGTTATGAACGGTGGGGTGAGGATGGAGATGCATTGAATCGTGAAATTGAAGAAAGGAGTAAAGTGCGTTTTCTGCGAAATGTGAGGTGAATCCGCCACCGCCACCCCCGTTTGACGGGGATAAACCGGATTGTTTAAAACGTTGGTATTAGTAGTATAGTAGTAGTAGTACCAAATAGACTAAAAAGTAAATAAACCACAAGCGTTGCAGCAAAATCCATGCTAATCAATGCTAATGCGATGGACTCAAAGTTACTACTGCTGATGACATTGGGGAAAAAAACATCAGTCGGCGAATCTAATTTTCTATTTTTGTGTGGTCTATTCACATAAAACGTAATGTTTATTGTTTGAGTAACATTGGATATTAAAGACGATTGGTCAGCTTAGTAATTCCTTATTGAATATTTATAACATAAAGCAACTACTCCCTCCATGCCAATTGAATGGAATATTCAAACATTCAATGAACAAAAATAAATCATGTTAAAGGTAAAAAGCCGAGTGTTTTTCAAAATTAATATTCAGAAAACTGTAAACCACGGTCATGCTAGTCCTTTTTGTCCATCGCTCGAACATTTTTGGGGGGATAACTACCCTAATTTCGTGATTGACGGAAGTAATATCGAGTTTGTAGGTACATCGCATACCTAGTGGCCAGGCTAGACATAGTTCTCCTGTTGATTTGTTGCTAGTTTTTAGTGCAAGTAATAAAGATAAAGTAAAGGTTTACGATGGAAAATCCTGAAAGGTTACGAGTGTTATGTACACGAGGACTATTGCAAGAGTACCAGACTATACTAAAAAACTTCCGGGACAAAGACGTGCTAGCAATTATGTTTTCTAAAGTCGGCAAGTACGTTCAAGAAGTTACATATACAGATAATGCGGGACATAAAATGACGTTTGTTTTTGATAGGATGCCAATGAAGTTGTCATGAAATAGGGGTATGGTCATGGCCCCAATGATGTTTCTAAATCAAAAACTTCATTCATTTCTTGCCTGAATATTAATGGACTTGAATCTAAACTACTCAAGTGATTTTAATGATTTTGTATTCGGATATGATTTATATCTTTTAACAGAAACCTGGGCAAAGTCGGCTAGTGATTTTGTTAATATTTTCCCCGGTTTATGAATCTTTAAGGCACGTCATAGCCGAAGCGTGTTTCAAACGCGGCCGGTATTCGGGGAGGTATTTCCGTCTCATATCAAGCGAAATTAGTCAAGGTTTAAGAAATTTTGAAAACCGGCTTTGATCATGGTCTGTTTTTGCTATTTGATAAATGTTTTTTTGTTTGATTGTGATATCATTTTATGTATTTTCATATTCCCCAGTTTACTCAACATTTATGAAGCTGATTGACCAGTTGATACATGATCCCTTTCACTCCATACTCATATAATGTTTGTTTATACTTTGAAAAACCACAAGCTAAGCTATTAATAACGTGGTGATTCTTAACACTTAACTGCATAGGGGTTTGCACATTCCGTAGTGCATAAGGGGGGGGGCTCCTAGGGCCAATTCATTTTTACCACTTTCCCAAAGGTTTTTTTAGATGAAATCCACCACATCACATATTAGAAGGCATCAAAGACATCAACAATTAAGAAATAAACTGAAAAAAATTGTCGTAAGGAATTAGGGGCCAAACATTGAATTTTAAATTTCGTCAAAAGTTTGGCAAAAAGACACTAATTCGTTTCTTCTTCTCGGGCATTTTCTACGGCACTGATTCACCTAGACTTTTGCTGATTGCTTATTGGTGAAGGAATGACTATAGTTAACGATATTAAGCACAAATAGAAATTTCTCGTGCCATTTTATATTTTTTAGGTTTACTTGTATAATTTACCATAGTTTTTCCTACGTAAACCGCTATATACATTATATAAATATTATGAACAACAAAGGCCTACTATACTTTCCTAGAATTTTTTGATTATTATTTTAACATTTTGTATGTCACTAGGTGTATGCATATAAAATCAGAACACAGTAACTCGTATTAAGATTTTTAATTTTTGTCATGGGGCATCTTCCGTTAGTGCAGTAAGGGGGGGGGCTCCTAGGGACCCATGTAATTAACGCACAAACGACGCGATGGATTTGAATTTTTTTTGCACCAATCAAGCGCACTAAAAGTTTTAGAAATCCAAAAATAAAACCCCATATATTGCAGCGTTAAAAACGCCGCGAAAAAGCCCAAAATTGGTCCCTAGGAAACCCCGGAACCCCCCCCCCCCTTATGCATTTAGTGTAATTGCTAGAACTGCTCATGAAAGCTGAATTTTATTGTTAATGATACACTTAACCATAATTTTGGATAAGGTCATATTGTCAATTGTATTCAAGTGACAGACTTCAAATTTCAAAGAATATCGCCTTGATGAGGTGGAATACGTTTGGCATAAATTGTTACTATGTGTTAAAGTTACGATATTCACATTGTCAATGGTAGAATGAAAATATCCTATGGTGATTTTACAACATTGGCCCAAATGATAACGTATATTCGATGACCTAATTGTCAATCAATTTCTATGAAAAACCTGTTGGCTTTCATGATTTAAGAAAGAAATACTACCCCAAAACTTTGTGATTGGCACAAGCATATAACAAGTTTGGTTCACACTGATGTCTACAAGTGATACCGAATTATTGAATAAGCTTTGCAAATTATGTAGTACCTTCAAATAATTTGCGATATGTTATCCATACCATTGATGACGATAGATTAATTGGAGTAAGAAGTGTTTCTTTTAAACGATATTCTTATTATTGAAATGTATAGTGGGGAATTGGCCTTATTTACTACTGTTACTACATTCCTCTCTTTGAGAGAACCCAGTTAACCAAGTTGGATTGATCGTGTAGTGAGATAGATGATCTTCCCGGTGATCTTCAAGCATAATGTTAGCTTTAAGGTCTTGCGATTTTCCATTGAGGAAAAATTACGTTTTCATATCGCCCATTTTTGTACAGGAACGAATGGGACTTCTATTTACCGGTGTGAAACTTCTAAAATTTGTCATTTTCATGAAAATAAAACATGTTGATTCGCCAGACGCTAAGCGGGTCGGCCGCGCGCATTTTAGTTTTTAATCATTGAAATTCCGTTCGGAAAAAAGACCATAAGAAAGTTGGCATGAGGCCTATTTTTGTTTTTTTTGAGCATAATACTTTTTCTTTAAAGTAACCCGCCACAACCGCTCTGGGAGATCTAAAATTCTATTGAGTTCCCTTATCTTTGATGCCGCAGCGTTCTGTGAGGCCTTTTCCGATATCTGGTTTCACCCTTTGTCCGTGAGTCCCGGGCCCCGCTCTGTCCTTTCTCCCGCCTCCCGGGCCGTCTTCCCGTTCCCTTTTCCGCTGCGCTAGGTCTCTTTGTACTTTGGGGTTGAGGGTTGAGGGGGGTGGGAGATCCTTACTACCTTTTCTCCCTTTCCCTCCTTGGTTCCCCCGTCTTGCCCCCGTCCGTCCGTTTCCTTGTTCCCTTTCTTTTTTCCTCTCCTGGGCGCCCCACTCGGTCTTCTGCCCACCATGGAAGTATCTGTTTCCCTGGAAATGGTCCCTCGGTTACTTGTCGTGCTTCGTTCCTTTTGCACCACGCGCCTCCCGTGGGAGGGGGGGAATCTGTAGAGGGGGGGGGATTTTGAGGCGAGAGACGGCCATTGGGTTTCGGTCCTTGTGTGTTTCGGTTCGGCGCCCCACCGGGGGGATCGCGCCAGAAATCGTGGGGGACCTGTCCCCCTCGTCCCCACCTATTGTACTGGGGGGAAGGAGAAGAGGTTAATGGTGGAGGGATGAGGGAAAACAATAGGGTTAAGGGAATGTTAGGCGCCCAGTAGGGGTGATGTCTCTGTTCACTCGTCGGCCAAGTGGAAAAAGGGGGCAGACTCCCTATTCCCTTCCTCCTTTTATCGGGGGGAAGGGGGTTCGGGTCTAAGCGGGTGGGGGGGGACCTACCCCCGCGCACTTTCTCTTCTTTCTTTTCGGGATTCGCAGTGCAGTCGCTAGGTCTCTGGCCGGATAGGGGGGTGGTGGGGGGAAATCTAATGGGGTTAAATTTCTATAAACATATAGGTGTATGAACGATCAAGAAATGTTTCTCATCTTGCCCTATTTGCACTTTTTAAAATATTCCTTCCTCATCTTGAGAATGTCTTTGAAAACCCAGCCAGAAAGATTATCAATTGCTATCCTTGGTATTATTCGCAATAGAAGAGTATTATTTTCAAGTGGGTTTTATCTTTGTTTTTTGTGTGAAATTCTATTCGCGAATTGCACGCTTACCATCAAATTGTGTAATGTTTCACTGCTTGCCTTATGAACCATATTATCAGATACTCAGGCGTGCATTTGCCCGCCGATTTAAATAATGCACGTGTGCTTAGTCAGTATGACAAATTATTAAACAATAAATAATTTACTAATGTCACGCCAGGCACGCATGCTTAACTTCCCCCCCAGTGTCAAAGCGTTTGAAACAGTTCACGTGCCACGGTAAGCAATAATACCAGGTCAGAACGGTTCATTACCACAACCTTCTCCAGTTAGGTGGCTTGTGGCTACGGTTAAGAATCAGATAGACAATCACTACAGAGTGTATGACTTAAATAGAAAGCTTATATTCTTATAGTGTTAAAACACTGCAACTAAAAGCTAGTAGGAGCTTCTCCCTTCGTCTTCTAACATCTTCTAGGTTTTTTTTCTCACACCACCGGATTGACCTACATGTACAAATGATGCGATTCATCAAGGAATTAAATGAATAATTTCAGTCATGTAAATCTTCTTCTGCGCTTATTCATCTAAATCGGAATTGGTGACGTAAGTTTTGTAACTAATGCGTAATCGCTTACGTTCACTTGTAATCATGGCAATTATTTTAAATTCTAACCTATTATTGAGCAGTACTCATCGCAATTTCAATCAATACTGCATTGTATAACTTTTCACACCTCTCCCAATGCTTACTGCTTATGTTAGTCAACCCAGTGTTGTGGGGAAAGTGTCGTAGAACTACAATATTATAGTTTGAAATATATCAGAAATAGAGTTGTTAATATTGTATTGTGTTTTGATGTGTTAAAATAATACTCATGTGGTTTATGACGATAAGCATGAGTGGAGTGCATTCGATGATAGTAATGGCATGCTTGGCTCATTAATTATGGATAAATATAACTGGGCAGCTGTGAGCACAAAGCTCGTGCGCTAAAGCGAACGGTACCGGCAAGTCAAGATAAATTGCTATTGAGTGCTGCGCGGACTGGAAGGAGCGGAACTATAACTGATGTGGACCCGCTGTACTACTAGGATGTCCCGATAATCAACTTGTTGAAAGGTGGAGTGTACAGCCCTTCCCATTACGTCCACATCTCTTGGATCTAAGCTCCTCGTAGGATGCCCAAGCAGCAGCCTTGAGACTTCTAATTGGGACCCCAAGAACGCCTGTGAGAGACTCACATGGAGACTGTTGAGAGCACCTCTAGGAGGTCCCTTGCGGCACAGTGAACGATCGGCGGCGCCTATGCATCCCCCAAAAAAAAAAAAAAAAAAAACAAAACACCCCACAAAAATCCAACAAAAAACCCCCCAAAAAAAAAAAAAACCCCCCAAACCCCAAAAAAAAAAAAAAATAAACAAAAAAAAACCCCCATTCCTTTGATGAGATCTTGAAGCGCTGGCGAGTTGGACGCAGTGATGACGCCGCCGAACCCCAGGCGAATAATGACCCCTACCCTAAGAGACATTTCCTGACTGTGCTGGTTTGACAACCTCCCGAAAACTTCACCATGAAGATGATTACCTCCTTGGCGTTTGCTTGCAGAGGTCCACGTGGTGATCCCGACAACAAATCCGGTACTTGATAAAGTCTTGCATTGTTAAGTCTCCTTGTTGTAGGTTCTCCTTGCCTTTCCTTCCAACGACAGCCTTTGCAGCGAAGGGCCTGATGCTCTGTAGGACGATTACTAACTGGGTGCTCGCAGCCCGGTTATTCCCTTCAGGTCTCCATCTGAAGGATAAGTAGACCCTGCAGATTTCTTATCAGGTCCTTCATCCCTGGAAGAGTTAGCGGGATGGCGCGAAACGGGACAGAATTTGAAGGTCGAGGTCGATTCGGGCACCCTACAAACATGCGAGATTTGACCGTCCTGGTGCGCTTGAGAAGAACTCGTGGAACTAGGGCGATTGGTGAAAGGCGTACGCCGAGACTCCCCTCCCCCACTCCATGGTCATGGCGTCCGGGTGGAAGGGCCTCTCGTCCCGTTCTCACGACACATTCGAAAGCTAGTCGTTGGATCGTTTGCCGAATCAGCCCACGTGGGGGCGTCCAGCCTATTGGAAACTGTTTTCTGCATATCTTGGGGTTGAGGTGCCACTCCACCGACGACCCTCGGACTTCCGGAATGGTACAGTAACTCCGTTAGGATTGTTCTTGTGACGTGATACCGCTCCAAGGCTTTGACCGTCTGCAGCATGGTGAGACTCCTGGTTCCTCCTTGGCTTGTTTATGTGGGAGACCACCGACATGTTGTCGCACTGGACAAGAACGTGACTTCCCTTGACCAAGTGAAGAGTCCGTCTGAGTGCCAGGTGAACTGCCCACAGCTCCAGCGTGTTGATGTGGTGCTTGGCTGATTTCTTTGACCAAACCCCTGAGAGGCGAATGCCTCCTACGTGGGCGCCCAATCCGCTCTTTGGCGCTTCCGTCGTGAAAGTGTAGATGAGCGTCTTGATGTGAATAATTCTCCCGTGTGCTTGAGGGGTGTTCAGGATACTCTTGGACATCGGATTTCGGCGAATATGAACTGCTATAGTACGTGCAGCTGGCTGCTTTGCTGCGGAGCCTGCAACTCGGAACCAACTGATTTCGGTACTGCTTGAGCTTCATGATAGTCAGGTAGCCATGGTCCCACTTATGGCCTGACCGTAAATTTGAGTATGGACACAATTTTTTCTGCTGAAATGATAGATAAGTATGTGGTAGAATAGGAATCTGCCGGGTGCCACCTGGGCATCCTTGAGCATTTTGAGACATCCAAGATGGCGTCGCCATAAATGATAATTATCTATTCAACCCTATATTACAAACTTATATGGAGTTATAGATATACTATGGGACCCAATGAACAAATGCATCGCACTTGTAACATTGAGTCATACTCCAAATTCAAAATGGAAGCCAAATCTAATAATTTAAAATATGCCATATAACAGCAAATACCTGCGATAAAAATAAACATGAAGTACTTAGATTATGTTGTTAGACACAATAAATGTATTTCGGATACTTTTAAAGTTGTAACATGACGTCAATCAATATTGCAACCAAAACGTGAAGATCCTCAAAAATACTTGACACAAATGTCTAAATATTACCTTCAAGTTATAAATATTGTGTCCCAATGAACAATTAGAAATGTACCTATGACAATAACCAAGTGATACCAGGTAATCCGGATAAATAAAAATGGGTCAAATTATAAATTGAGTGCAATATATGTGAAAAAATGTAATTCCTATGGTATTTTTGACAACTTTGCATCATATTGGTTTTATTTCGATTTTGGCGCATTTAAAACAAATTGAAATGTATGTTGTACATTGCTTAGGATCAAAGGTCCTTCTAATGTCATTGACACATTGATTTCGATTTGAAGGCTGTAATACTTATAAATTTGTGCCAAGTATTTGAAGATGTTCCCGCTTTGGCTGCCATATTGAGTGACGTCATGTTACAATTTTAAAAGTATCAGAAATACATTTAATGGTGTCTAGCAACATAGCCTAAGTACTTCTCGTCTATTTTTATCGCAGGTATTTGCTGTTATATGGCATATTTTTAAATTATTGCATTTGGCTTCATTTTGAATTTGAAGTATGACTTAATGTACAAGTGCCATACACTTGTTCATTGGATCCTATAGTATATCTAGTAACTCCATAGTTTGAAAATAGGGTGGGGGGGGGGTTTTTGTTGGTTTGAATAGATTTATTGTCATTTATGTCCACGCCATCTTGGATTTCTCAAAATGCTCAAGGATGCCCAGGTTGCACCGCAGATTCTTATTCTACACACCCTAATCTATCATTTTCAGCAAACAAATTGTGTCCATACTCAACTTTACGGTCACATGAAGGTTCTATCTACCTGACTATGAGGTCTTGGCGCACTGCATTGTGGATGCGATGCACTCGACGGTCGGAACGCTTTTCGCAACTCAATTAAATGTCAGCGTCGCTCAGAGATGTTCTGAGTCGAATCCGATGTCACCATCCCCAATAGTGCGCGAAGTGCGCTGGCCTCCCCCCACTGAGAGGGGAGGCTCCGAGATAGTCACTTCCTCTTCTGGGGGGACCCTCAACCCCCCCCCCCCCCTTCTGCTCCTGAGCGCGGGCTGCCCTTGTTGTATTAGCCGCCGTCGCCGTCCTTATGTCGGTGTCTTTACTCTCTTCAGGAGGACTGATCTTATAGACGGTTGGCGGAATTCTTGGCCTCGAAAGGGCTGTGGTTGCTGCTGCTGCCACTGTTGTTGCTGATGGGCCCCTTGGATTTTTCTCTTCCTGGTGTTATGGGCTGGCTTTTTTATTTTTATTTTTTTGTCTTAATTAGCCTGGGTAGATCATTCGGTGTTCAGACACTGCTTTCCAATGATGCCCAGTGATCCAGGACGAATTTAAACTGCCTGCGATGACACTTCGGCCGTGATTATCCGACGGCATACGTCTGCTTTGGGTGGCCAAGGAACGGGATATTCTCATGGTTCGGTTGCCTAGTCCAAATTAACTACGGGGAGAGCGGAATTCCAGTTTTGAATCAGAGTTCTACAAATCAAATCCAGAAGTTATTACAATAACATCCCATCAAGTGACCCCGCCGGGGCTCGAACTGGGGACCTGCACAAAGGCGATACCCCCTAACCCTTAACCATTGGGCCAGCTCTCTCACACCGTACCTCTATTCCGAACACCCTAGTCAAACGCTCCTTTTCGATTTGTCGAGTAACCGTGTCTCATTTGGCGTCAGTGACGCCCTACTCAAATAGGTTACCTGCTGACCGTCTTGCATCAAAGCAAATCCTATTTCGTGGTTCTGATGCACCACATCCTCTGTTTTGGGCTCTGGTTCAAAGTATTGGGTACGAGCTGATATGTAACACACACCATTGAACTCGTTCTGATGTGTCAACTCTCGTGGTTCGCTTATAGTTCAAAAATCTGGGGTATTAAATTTGCGAGGGCATTTTGTCATGTTACAAACCACTTTCACTTTGCTAGGATCCCACTTGAAGTCCCATTATGACTTTACTATGACGTAACTATGACGTAATATTGTCCCGTGGCGCGCCAGGGGACGTATGGGGAATTGTCCCCCCCCAATTTTTTTTGCCCCCTGGCCAGAAGAAAAATGACGACTTTTTGGCAAAATCATCGATTTTTGTGCCAAAAATATGTTGGCAACATTCAGCCATTTTGGGCCAAAATTTTTAAAAATCTCCAATGTTTGGTCTCCCCCAAGATTTTACTTACCCCTCCCCCAAAAATCCTTTTCCCCGCCCGCTAAAAAAGGAGTCTGGCTCCTCTCTCACTTGTCCAGAATTTTAAAACCTGTATTTTCCTCACACATCTCTCAGACAAGTGCGTCCTCTCATCATGGTCTCGCACAGCCTATTCATCTTTTTTTTCCGCGAAGATGAAGCGAAAGATTATGACCATTCCCTGTTGGCAGCAAAATACCTTTGAATCCTAGTGGAAAACGCTATAAAAAATATGTCGGTATTATTGGCCGCATTGTCCCGTCGTGAGAATGCCGTCCGCTATCTGTAAATTCCACTCGGATCGACTTCGAGATACGACCAGTCTCTATGGAATATTTCTGGCTCAGGGCTAATACCAAGGGCATTCTGGTCCAGCGATATCGTTCCCACTGTGGCGAATTATCAACATGGAGGAGAAAACCTTCCTTTAATTCGGCTTTTGAAAATACTCTTACATTGCCATCTTGGCAAAATATTGTCAATCACAGGCAAGGGATAATACGCCCTCTTTAGGGCGCTGATCAGGTGCTGCGGATCAATGCATAAGCGCACTTGCCACTGGTTCACAAGGGTGGACAAGGCTTGATGATAACAATCTTGTAGCTCTACTAGGTACCTTACATCCCAAACAAACACGGCATATCGTCAAGTCTTTTGAATTCATTCTTAGGTTTGGATTTCAACGCTTTGGGCACTCTGCGCGGAGGATTCACTGCAGACTTCACTTCTTTGGATCTGTGTGAGAGTGACGATAACCAGGCATGCGTGCCCAAACCGTCAAACCCATTCCTGCTATTTGGGTCAGTACTTGCGTCTTTGTTTTACCCTGCTCTGTGCCATTTTTTTCACCTGTATGCGGTGCGTGCATTTCCACTCAACCTGTGATGGGTTACATTCTGATTGTATAAGTTGTGCATTTTTTCATCCACCTCTATACCGCATGTATTTTCACACACCCTGTTTGCTTGCTTGCTTTTTCATCCCCTGTTGTTTGCTTGCTTGCATTTTCACACTGGTATGTTACGTCACGTCAACATGTAGTTTGCTTGATTTCACCGTATATTTGCATGCATTTTACCTGTATGCCTTACGTCCCTTTCACCTGCTTGGCTTGCTGCCTTTTTACATACATTCTTTGTCTCTCTGCATGTACACATTTCTCACAAGCACTCTTTGCATTGCTTTTCCTGTGCTTTATGGGCATTGTTTGTTCATTCTGTGTGGTCCCTATTTGCATTTGTTTATTATTAATATTTTAGTCTCAAAAGAAGTGTACTTGTGTGCTTACTTCTGATACACGTTTTGCACTCATTGGACCCTGTATGTCTTCTGCTTTACTTTGATCGACCCTTTGCCGACCTGTTTTGATCCAATCAAAGGTAGCCATTGCTTTTTGGACCTTCGACAACTGTCAAAATGGAACCAAATAATAATAATAATGTGTTAATATTTTTTTAACTTCGCGACATATCCCCGTAAACGTGCTCAAGGCGCTGTGCGCCAGCCATGACAGGCGCTCAGCACATCATAGAAGCCATATACCGTAACAATTTCTACAGGAAGCTCGATCGATTTAGAAGCAGTAGGAAACCGCGTGTAACCGGAGAAACTTCCGGAGTATGGATCGATAAAACCAATGCAAAATTCACATAAAGCCCCCCCGAAAACGATCAGCTCCTCCCGATGCCTCATTGTGAAAGGCGAGGGAAGATACGCAGAACCAACCCATTCCCCAATATTTCTTCTTCTGGTTCTTTTGATTTCTAAGATATAACTTAAACAAACCTGGTATGTCCATGAAGTGTCCTTGTTATTAATGACTTATCTTATATGATTGTATGGCTAACAAGTCGGGGAAAGAAATCTTTTTCCCGAATAACCCTCGGATTTTCTCCACGGTCAACTTTCATAACAACATCTGTTGGGGTATTTCCTCGTACTTCATGACCACACGTATCTTTCTTTCAACCTTGGAAGTGCGTGAACCTGTGTTGTGTCTATGGGGTTCCAACGCAACTACAAGGGTAGCCTACTCTGTTTGACCTTACGAACACACTGTCCAGTCTAAATCAGTTTTTCATGTACTGTTGTTTCTCTTTTTGCATTTACGTGTAAAATGAAATTTTACCCACCTCTTTACATGCCTTTCCGAATTAAAATGCAGCACATTTTAATTTGTTGCACTCATGACTACGACGCCCACAGAATTTGCACTCTCCAGTTTTTTGTTTGCGGAAAGCCGGGGCATTCTTATAACACTCCCCACCGCATGGACCTGCTTGACTATGATCAACTATCGTTTCACAACGAAATATCGTTCAAGCGTGTTTGTACTTCTGCGCTCTGCAGCATCAGACCTTCTTGGCAGAGTCCTAATCAGACGCCCCTCTGGCACAAACAAAGCTCTCCTTGACGCCTGTATCACAAATTTTAGTGACAAGTTCACCGACTCTGAATTCGCGCATGGTGTAGTACATTCGGGTGACAGACCTAAATATACACACACTCGAATGTGGTACATTGTACTGTCATGCAAACCATGCTTGACCGGCGCCCACAAACAAGTTTTCCGGCATACATTATACAGCAAATCATCCTCCATTGCAATTCTCAGTTCAAACTTGGTTCCACTGCCGAAAAAATCCATGCAATATTTCCATTGTACCCTTATTTAAAGTGAATGTCACCTTGCAATGATTACACGGTGGGTTCAGGATGTCTAATTATACGACACACATAGTAGATCTCCTAGTCACATTATATCGCTCATAATCTACCATTATTTAGGATACTTTTTCAACTCCTCAATTTCCGGATTGACTCATGGCGCACAACGGTACTGACATAAAAACAACACAAACACTGAACAACGGAAAGTCTTATTTTAAATTCTGTTTTCAGCTTCCGATAGCCGAGACCATACCGGATTTTCCCATATCATTGCGAATATAATTTTTACCACCCGATGTCTACAAAGTCTCTCGAACGTCATAACACACAATACAGAATTTCAAATCTCCCCAAGCTGCATCACAAATCTGACTCACCATTCATATGAGACGTACTGAGCGCGCTCTTCATTTTCAAATGTATTTAAAAGAGTGTTACGTGCTCGGAAGCTGTTTTCCTTAACACTTTCAGCATCATTTCCACAAACAATGCGGTCTATATAATCAGTTCATCTCCAACGTGTCAATTGCATGTGACTGACAGTTACGCAAATGAAACGTAGTCCAGCGTGTATCAATAAAGACGCAGGATGGAATCAACGATTTACCATATAAACCACTCTGTTCATCATGATAGTTACACCCTTTTAAAAATAACATTTCTATCTTCACTAATGCTTTGTATCCCATCTCATTTCGACACTCCTGCCCAGAGTCCAAACCAAAATGTCCCACAAGGGACTGGGGGTAGGTCCCACTTTCACACCAAAAAGTCGCACTTTTTGGACTATCGTTGTTTCAAAATTCACTGAGGCCATTTAGGAATATCAATCAAATAAACAGGACTCTGATTTGGAATTTAAAAAAGTTTTAGACATTATAATTGCGCCTTGAGTTAAAAGACATTAAATTTTATCAGAAGTCGTATAACTACATGGAAATCTATGATCACAATGATTCACGGCCCATTGTTTTAAAGTTCTCTTGCCTGTGTAGATCTTAAGAAAATTTGCATTCAAAATAATTACACTGTTTTCTTCATATTTAAATAATACTTATTATAAGCCATTACATACTTTAGTTTGGGTGTAGTACAACTACTGGCAAACACCATTTGTAGCAACAGCCTGATTTTTATAGCATCTGGCCATAGACTGTAACAATTTCAAATACCAATGTCCTACCACACTCACGAAGTTGTAACCCGGGCATTCAACGTCCAATAAACCAGAAAAATTTCAAATGTAAATGACTGCTTACCAAGAATGTGACAATTGTATGTGACTAATTGACTCCAAGCACACCAAAGTCTACCCACTAGTTTACTTTCGAATCGTAAACATGGGCACTTCAAAAAGCATACTTTGCCTAATACGGTATAAGTACTTTAATATGTTATGTGGGCACGTATTTGGCGTAACGTTGCTTTGGTGCACAACATATATGCACATGTACAACAACGTATTCACAATGTTTTTTCTTTAATACCGTTAATGTTTTACAATGTTTAAATTGGCGATTATTGTTGTTTGCCATTTCATAGCGCTTGGGGCATACCGTACTTGTATGAGAGTCAACATTCCGATCGGTCCGTATATCAGGTTAAGGGTATCTTCTGATTTGACACCATGTTAGTTTTATGTGATCTGTTTTATAGAGCCTCAAACTTGCTTGACACCGTTGACCTATGAGGTCAAGGATTGACGGTCATTGGCCTTTTAGCATTTGTTAACAAACCTCATTGACAATTCTGGTGATATAGCATTCAGTTTGTGGCACAAGAAGCAACTTATAGATTTTTGAAGAATGCCAATGCCCTCTAATCTGCCCATCTTGACAATTTTACCCCAATATGTGTAAACCCGATATCGGCATTGTTCAGCGGTAATTCTTGATCCAATCTATGTGATTAGTGGATTTTGATTTGTTGGCACAGTAGGAATGTTATAACTTGAATCCGCCCGTGTGATATTTGACCAGATCTGTCGGTGGTTTTCTAATCAAATCTGGTCCTTATATCAATTGATTTGTGACACAAGAGGGAATTATAAATGTTTCAAATAATGCCCCTCGATCGGGCGGCCCACATGACCTTTGAACCCAAATTTGTGTACAAACCCAATGCACAAAACAAACCGTCTCCTATTGCAAGCCTGTATAGACGTACCCGTGTTAAACACAAAGAAATTATCCTTGTGCACATTATAATCTGAATTCATATAATAACTCTGATTTATTCAATTTTTTTTCAAATGTGATAGGTTGCACAGATTTGCTATGTCCAAAACATAATTACAATGGCAATAAACGTTACACTCAATATCAATAAATTACAATCTTACTAATTAAGTAATATAAATTCATGTTTTATCATTATCAGTTAAACATAATTTATGTAAATGTCCTTATTTGAACCCGTGGAAGTTGTTTCTGCAAGCTTGGGTCTATAAATTTTGATCGTCTATCAATATTGTATTTGCCATTCTTTCTTCGTTGCCAGTCTTAGGTTATAGACAATGTGGTCGTAGACCACTAACAAGCTGATAACAAATTCCGTAGTCCCTTCAAAGGGATAAGACAAAACCCGGTGTAAATTATTGATAAATTATTAACATGACAAAACTTCGGGCTTGTTGCTCCAATAAAAATTTGCACATTTTCTTAAAAGAATAAAATGTCACATCAATTTCTCATTCAAATATCAGTGACAATGAATATGTTATATACTTCATCAAACATTACTAAAGATATTACAATGGGCTAGTTATGGCTGATCCATTGTTTTAGCCAATGTGATAACCTCCCCGTTCGGGTTGAGTGACAAAATACCCGTCATCTTTCACATAACTAACCGTTTAACATTATGATATAGGTGGTTGACCCTAAGTTTTTTCGGAAAGCGCGGTAAATTGAATAACTGAAGTTTCGCAATAAGTTACGGATTTTAATTCTGCACAAAATTGTAGGGTCAAAGCTTGCCGCACATTCTGGCATGATGTTTGTTTGTCTTTCTTCCTTTTCCGAATAAATGATGAAAAACAGGGACAAGTTCATGAACACGCACTATAGACGCTCAAGATTTATTTATTTGCGAATGAGGATAAGTATTTGGCGCTTACGTCATTAAAAAAACCTTAGTCTTTTCAACCGCGAGACAATCTAACAATGGTCCTGCACTCCAGATGACAAGGAATCTGAAGTGTTCTTCTACACCGCACACCGGCCGGTAATTGAATATCTTTAGCTCCATGTTTGCTGAAGTCTAGCCGTATCTATTGGTCACTGATATTGGGGGAATAAATTGAAGTGACCTTGATTCATTTTCAAGAAAAGTGGCAAGTTTTTTTTGGGGCAACAACGGTTATATGATTTTTGATCTGTGGGGTCATACTTAAAAACTATTGAATCTATAATTATATATATATATATATTATATATATATATATATATATATATATAATTATATATAATATATCTATATATTTCAATAATATCACATATCCTGCCTTTGGGAGACACTGAATCTTTGTATGTACTCTGATCGTTAGGGATGACATTTCGGTCTCCCTAACGTATCCCATATAATTGCCGGGGTTTTTTCCGTCAAAGGATAATGAATAGTAATTTATGCAAATGAGTGGCAATCCCTTTATTTCTACAAATGGTAGATTAGGAGACAGTTGAATAATTCATTGGCTTATAAGGAGCTCTTATAGTTATTTAAATAATTTAATATTCAATCCTTGTTATCTATTGGATTACCCTTAATTTGCATAAATTAATTCATAATCCCTTTTTTTTTGGACGGAATAAACGCATTCTCATTGATACGTTAGGGAGACATAATGTCCCCCTAACGTATTCATGAGTAACATAACAAAGATCATGTCCCTCTAAGGGCGATATAGGGATATCTCAATATCTAGATATATATCTCTCTATCTCTCTATATCTCTATATCTATATATATATAGATATTATCTCTATAGAATAATATATATATATTACAGCAGGGTTCTCTGTAGTATTACAGCAGGGTTCTTCAAGATGGAGGTGATCCCATTATGAGGTACTACAACTGTCAACAGATGCCACAGAGCGAACAGCCCAGCAACTGAAGAATACATCTGTAGTATTCCCATAAGAAAGGAGATACATCTAACATCAAAAACTACAGGCCAATAAGCCTTCTCCCTGTAATTTCCGAGGTATTCTCACCAGGTCCTGCTGAAAAGAATGCTGAAACACTCTGGAACAACACCAAACCACGAGCCCAAGCTGGTTTTAGAACAGGATTTTCTACCATGATCTAATACATGTTGTTAGCAAGCTACAAGAGAAAGCCAATGAGTATTAGATCCCACTCAGCCTTGCCTTTGTTGACTATGAGAAGGCGTCTGACTCTGTTGAATTCAAACCAATTTCACAGACTTGAAAACCAAGGAGTTGACCCAGCCTAAATTCAATCTCTTACGTGACATTTACAGTGGAGCCTCTTCCACCCTAAAGCTCCCCAAGGACAGTGACAAGATCCAGCTGAGAGAGGGGACCAAGAAAGGGAGACAACATTTCACCCAAAACTCTTCCACCTCATGCTTCAAGATGGCCATCATGAAAGGAGATCAACTGGGAAGGAAGAGGACTCAACATTGATGGTGAAAATCTCTCACCTGATCTTTGCCAACGATATTATCCTGATTGCCAAGTCCCAGAGGAACTGGAAGCATTGCTAAATGACATTCACAGCACCAGCAAACGGTCGGACTCCGCATGCATGTTGGGAAAAACCAAAGTGATGTTAATGACCACACACGGAAAATCGAGATACTGTAGGATGGACAAAGTCATTGAAGAGGTAAACAGGTACATCTACCTTGGAAGACAGTGATGCGTGATGGGGGAATTACTGCCTGAGATCAGAAAGAGAATTGGACTAGGCTGGGCAGCATTGCAAAAGTGGAAAACATCATGAAAAATACGAGACCAAGTATGGAGTAAGAGAAAGAAAGGTTGTTCAATGTATATCTTCATGTTAGAACATACGGCTGAAAAACTGGCCTTAAATAACACCACGATGCAGATGCTTGCAGTGTACAGGGAAGATGGAGCGAACATGCTTGGCATAAGACTTCAAAGATTAAAAAAAGAGAAATTGCTGGATCCTGATCGCCACGAAGAGTTACTGATTTATGCGACTGCATTTAGGAGTGTCAAACATAGATGGGGGCCAAGTTGCTAGAATGCAGGATAACAGGGGGACCATCAGAGTGGACAGACAAGTGGACACCAGTGAATGGAACCCGAAGCCAGGACGTCCAAAAACAACAAGATGGGAGACGAAATGACAAAACAACTTGGTCCAATTGGGGACAAGATAGCTAAGGATAGAGATTTGTGGAAACATTCTAGGAGGGGGTCCTCCTTCGTGAGTGATCTAAGCCCGGGATATGGATATATATATACATAATAATATATATATATAATATATATATAATATATATATATATATTATATATATATAGAGATATATACATAATATATATATTATATATATATATATATACACAATAGATATATATATACATAATTATATAGATTAATATACACATA
This sequence comes from Ophioderma brevispina, assembly GCA_023653785.1. Taxonomy (NCBI): domain Eukaryota; kingdom Metazoa; phylum Echinodermata; class Ophiuroidea; order Amphilepidida; family Ophiodermatidae; genus Ophioderma; species Ophioderma brevispina. The sequence goes on from JAMKCH010081412.1 coordinate 23,380, forward strand.
TAAATATATATCTATATATATATATATGTGTGTGTGTGTGTGGGGGGTGTGAGTTTGGGGGGGTGTGTGTGGATGGGTGGGTGGGTGCGGGTGCGTGTGCGTGTGTGTTATTTTAATGATAGAGTTGCTATGCGGAACGAAAGCAACAAGCGGTGACTTAAACCATTGTAAACATGAATGAATAACAAAAGAATAGTTCATTTACACCCACCACCAACATTGCATATCCTCCAGGTTTAACTTTTTTTCCGGTCACTGCTTCGAATGAATGCTTTTTCATTTCATCATTATCAGTTTCTCCTAACTGCAAACCATAAAAATTGGAAAGTGATAATATCATTGACAAAAAGGCAAGCCAGATATTGCACCAGTAGTAACATTAGAAGAAGTTAGGTACAGCAAAATATGGATATAGTATGTTAGTACAAATGTGAGAAAATGGGGGACATGATCGGTTTGAGTACAAAGGATAGCCCAAAAAAAACTTTTACAAGAGAAAGCTTTAATTCCATTGGTCCCTGAGGAAAAGACAAAGAATCGTAAATCTTATGAACGAAAAATATATGGATACCCGTACTGTATGAATGTATCACTGAACTCTACACATGGATAGCGGGCTCCCACCGAACATGGATTTTTTTTTAATAATGCGACCAAATTAAGTCATGTTTGAAACTTTGATTTCATTGATCTTCAGATTGGAACTGTGATAATTCTTGTCATGTGTGCACATAAACAAGGTGAGGAAGTGGTGGAAAGGAGTTATTATAGACAAAAGGAGCTGGTTGTTGTTATAGCTAATGGTAGTTGTGGTGTATGTATGCATGCAGCATGTGTGTGTACAGATGTTTTGACGTGGGGATATAAATTCGCAGATAACAATGGCCTATTCATTGTTCTGCCTGTGAGGGGGGGGGGACGTTATTAATTTCTGTCTGGTCCGAGGGAATTGACATTGGTTACAAATAAAATAATGCCATTAGAGCAGACACAGCTCATGAGTGGGGGGGGGGGGGGGTTGACACGACGTGTTTGATTGCATGGGGTTCCAAAGGGTAATTTGGGGACTGTTACCATGCATTTACTATAGCAGTCTACTGGGTCAGTTATATAACAAAATCTCCTTTAAACCTTAGTCGATGCATCTTAGTAAATTCATGATAATTTTGGAATAAATAATGACTTCAAAATCTGTTGGGTTAGTGGATTAACCCCTAAACTCACATATGGGCAGTTTTCACAACATTTTCTGACTCTTCATTAGGCAAGGGCCATTATTCCGGACGCACACTGTCTCGGCACCGACGTCGTCTGCTACAACTAGTTAACACTTATTTAGTGGTTGTGATTCTAAATAGTTCCGGCAAAATCTGCGTAATACTAAGGTACTTCATTTTTAAGCTTTTAAAAACCATGCGACAACCATCTTTTAGGCGTTATCTTTTGTCAATATGGAATAGAAAGTAAAAATGGTGTTTGGTCAATTGACAAGCTGTGAATTCTGATTGATATAATATAGGAAAAGCGGCAGATTTTTTTTACAAACCAAAAAATCGTAGGGAACTACATTCCTTTCAGGGTGAGCATCGTATCGTGGGCTTCATTGAGATTTTGGCCCGAAATTATGCTCCAGAAGCATATGGTACAGGAGATTAGTATACTCGGACAGAAACCATTTGATGAGCGCGTATTTCCTTGTTGTAAAAGGGGCCCGAGCTCTCAGCGCATAATGGCGTGTGGTCGGACGGGGCCGCAGCAACGCCAGATCACTTCTGGTGGCCAATCAGAGGCCAGTGCCTTTTTTTCCGCAGTAAGTACACCTAGAACCAGGATTATGCCCCGTCCAAGGTTTCTGTGCGGGGTTTCTGTCCCCCGACTATATATTCCTGAGCATAAATAATCCTGTCAATATGCTCTGGAGCATAGTGAATGTACAATGCTCCAGAAGCAAATGGCAAATGTTGGTCCTGAGGCAGTGGAGAACTGTTTTGTCAAGTACTGCATGCTCCCGGAACATCATTTGATTCCAATTTGGCTTAGAATATTCTCCATATTATGTATGTCCCAGGACCTATGGGGTCATGTACCTTATGCTCCTAGAGCATAATTTTGGTTCAAATTCTCAGAGTGGCCAACAGTGTTGTCAATGAATTGCTAACTGTCACAAGTTCCGATCTAACTTGCAAGTCATTCAGAAAGATGACATTTGAAAGGTAAACTAAATAGCCATAAAAAATGGCTGGGAATGCTAACAATGTATTAAAACACAACCGTCCAATTGCAATTGGGATGAAAATCGCATGGACTTTGAAGCTGAGGCACACAAGGCCAAGAGTAATTCTGCAATATTATCCTGTGGTTTATTCCGCAAAGCGGCAGAATTAGTAGGGAGGGGCCATATGCACTCTTTCGCATTTTTAAAAGGGATTGCATGGGGAGGAGTTGGCGTTCCTCATGATTTTGGCAATATCTTGTTTTGCCTGCAGTGACGCCAATAGTGGACCAGCATACACGGGTGCTACTATTCCGTGTGATTGCGTTAAAGAGCTTTAATTTTTATTAAGTCAGTAGTTAGGGGTTCAAAGAACGTCACGGGTGGCCAAATAGACATTCCCGTGATTTTGGTCCTTAGCATGTGCTCAGTAGGGCCTATAGTCTAAGCATCATCTATGTAAAATCAGATCCTATAGCTTTAAAAACAAATTTAATCACTATGACCCAAAAGACCCCCTATTCTTTTGAAAAAAAGTCAACATTTTTACTGAGAAAGACGTCTACTACTGATGTAAGAACATGTGTGCGCATACTTTGACACCACTCATCATGACAAAAAAATCCAAATTTGCTTGAATGAAAAAAGTCGAAAAACCATGAATTTTGCGATTTTCTTTAGTGTTTCGCATTTGAATGACGTCAATTGACGTCACTGTGGACGTTCATAACAAGGTTGTTTGTACGTTTTGGTATCAATGGACTAGGAGGGGTCATAGCTATCCATTGGAACCACACACATGAAAGCTATTTTCAATCCGTTTCCGAGATACTGGGGGGCGGACCCCGGCGTGAGAGGGTCAAAAGCCCGGATCTGTTAGGGTTAAATCAGATTCCTTTTTGATATTGGAGTTTGGAATCTATAAATATGTCACCGCCGCATTCTCCCTTTTACAATTTTCAACGTATGCCCATCAAGATCGATCGATTGCGTCATCATCTGGACATAAGGACATGGGCCGTAGACAAAAAATAACAAGCTGCATAACAAAGTCCGTAGTCCTTCAAAGGGATAAGGCAAACCCGGTGTAAAATTATTGATAAAAATTATAAACTGACATAACCATCTGTGCCAAATAAAACTTGCACATTTTCTTAAAATGAATAAGATGTCACACCAATTTCTCATTTATAATATCAGTGACCAATGGATATGTATAAGACTCCAGCAAAACATTAATAAAGATATTACAATGGGCCCGGTATTGCGGAAGCCATGTTATAGCCAGATGTATCACCTCCACGCTCGGGTTGAGTAAACAAAATACTCCCGTCCTCTTTCACAATATGTTGAATAACTAACCAGTTTACTTTATGATATAGGTCGTTGTACCTAAGTTTTCTTCTGAAAGCGCGGTAAATTGAATGCAAATGAAGACAGCAATAAGTACCCCGATTTTAATCTGCACAAAGTTGTTAGGTCAAAGCTTGCAAGCAACACTCTTTCATGATGTTTGTTTGGCCTTTCCCCTTTTCGAATCAAATGATGAAAACATGACAACCGTTAATTGAACACGCACTATAGAAAGCTTCAAGATTTATTTATTTGCGATCGAGGTTACGTATTTTGCGTTTCGTCGTTAAAAAATACCCAGTCTAAATCGAAGAGGTGGTAACACCTGAGTATTTTCAACACGGAGACAATAGAACCATGGTCCTGCACTCCCCAGATGAAAAGGTGTGGTTTTTTCTGGCACCTTACACCGGGCCCTGTATTGAATATCTTTAGGCCAATGTTTTCTGAAGTCTAGCGTATCTATTGTCACTGATATTGGGGGGAATAAATTGAAGTGACATTTTATTACTTTTCACGAAAATGTGCAAGTTTTTATGTGGGGCACAGACTGTTATATGATTTTGATATTTATTATTATTATACTTGTTTGCCCTCCGCCCCTGATGGGACTACTAAACAACACAAAGAAGAAATGCAGCGTCCTATAACATGTTTCAGTGACCATATACATAGAAATGTGGTTCGAAAGTAGAAACATAATTTGTAATATCATTTGCTGTTTGTTGAACTCCGGATATTATGGTGGAAAAAGTTGAAAGTTCAAATTTTCTATGATTCACAGAGTTGATATTGTTGCTGTTGTATACTCGCACTACACATTAATCAGATTATTGTCGATGGTGCACTCGCCCATCTGAACTTGGAGAATGGAAATTTAACATGATGGGGAATTTAACATACTGCTAAATCAACTACCTGTGCTGAACGATTTTGTAATTAAAAGAATTAAATTAGAAGACGGCCGGCCGTTGAGGCAAAAAGTGCTCAGAAAAAGTTTTGACGGCGTAACTTGTTACAAACATCCAACCTGTGGATTCGCATCCTCTTGGGACATACCATACCGTATGGGGTGTTGGCCATCTATTTTTTTTAATTTTGGGGTAAAAATGGCCAAAAAAGGTCAAAATAAGTCCAAAACCAGTAAATCACACAATTTGCCTTCTTTCTCAATTTTTTTCACAACTGGTGGGTGTAAAAAAACATCCCAAGGTAACACAAATGACGCATTGAGTGCCAGCCATTCCACTTTACATGTTCTGCGATTAATGGGCCAAAACAGAGCAAAATTGTCCAAAATCCACAAATGAGTCATAAGGCCTTCCTTTCTCACATCTTAATGGGAACATGTACAACTTACTTCTCAAAGACCGAAATTAAATGAATAGAGTGCTAGCCATTTCAATTGACACTTTGTAGGCAAAATGGCCAAACAAGTTCAATTTTGTCCAAAACTATAAATTAGTCAAACACTCTTTTCTCAAAATCCTTAAGGGGACGTAATTCATTTACTTTCCAGGGACAATGCTTAAGTAAATAAAAGTGCTTAGCCATTTCCATGACCACATTTTGGATCAAAATGTCCCAAAAAGGTACAATATGTCAAAATATGATGAAGCAGGCATGTGGGCCTTTCTAAAATAGGCTTAATAAGACTAGTGTTTCGAAAGAAATACTCAATGGATACAGTGCTAGGTATTCCAATTACCAATTTTGTATTCACATTGGCCTAAGGATCAATGAACTCAAGATTGGAGATCAAAGTTGTATGGTTAATATAGTCAGAAAACATCAATTAAACTATGAATTGATAAATGAATGTATGTAATCAGTTGTCTAATGTGTATGTTACCATTAAATTTCATGGCTATTCCCATTCTTAGCTTGAAGTTTACCACAAATAGGTAAATTTGCTATAATTGCCTATGTTTCAAAATTGTTAATCAGGACATAATTCGCGTCACTACAGTACATTAAAGTTGACAAGGAGTTGGCCCTTATAATGGACTTTCATTGGAGGGGACAAAGCTTTTTTTGGCGGTTACTCATAGTGCTTGATTACACGAATGGATAAAAATTACTAAAGAACGCATTTTGGCTTTAATGCATAATTTCAATGGAAAATATTCTCAAATTTGTTTTCTTTAAACCTGTTTAAACTGCAACAATAATATAAATTTTTAATTTTGTTAGGTTTTTAATCAAGTCAAAACTCATCATTTTGTAACGCAATAACCCGAATGGGTTGAAAACAGTGACTGTCCTTTAAGGCATATTCAGTTATGGTTAAATGGTCCAAAATGTCATTTTCCGACATGGTTGAGCAAAAAGTTCTCGTGTGTTAGGCCTATTGCCTTCATTTAACATGTTCAAGCTTAACTGTACTGTTAATATTTGATCACACATCAGGTCCAAAATGAAACAAGAGCATCCTACGCTTAGAATCGTGATAGATCACTCTGTATAACGCATAATACTAACCTTTACAAATAGTTTTAGTGGGTAAGAAGTGGATCGCGTGCACCCCCCTGAAATAGATTCTTAATCGCTGTCTCTATATCAGAAAAAAAAAAAATTTGCGTAGAAAACGATACTATGTTAAAAAATTCAAAAATTGTCCCACGCGCCATTTTTATGTAAATTTATGCAAAATTAGGATCGCCTAAGAAAATTATAGTTTTTCATTCACCGTATCTCAACAACAAAGAAACACAAATTGTTCTTCTAGAGGCATTAAGACCGCTTGCCATGCATATTTTGTATTGTTGTTTTGGCTTCGGTTCCAAGATTGCAGCCAACATGGGTCCGCCTCACAGATCTACAAAGTATAAAAGTGCTAAATGTCTGCTTTTATTTAGCGTATAGTTATAAAATGAGAAAATAAATTAGGGAATTCTGTCCTTGACCATTAGAAACTCATATCGCCTGTTTTGCGATGAGTATATTTAACATTCAATATGGCGGCCAATTGTCCGCCTTCAAAATTGTTAAAACTTAGAACTTTACTTATATTGTCCCCAAATTATGATGAAAAGGGGTGAATTAAAGATGAGATATAAGCGTTTGACCAGTATAAACACACAGCTCTAGAAAACCATTTGTGTTTCTCGTTGTTGAGATACGTGAAACTATCTTTTTTCTGTAATGGCGATCCTAATTTGCATAAATTTAACCTAATGGCACGTGGGACAATTTTTGAATTTGTTAACATAGCTAATCGTTTGCTACCCATTTTTTTCTGATATAGAGACTTCGATTAGAAATTTATTTCATGGTGCACGAGACACCTTCTACCCACTAAACTAAAAAGCCTTATTAAATTCTCGTGGATGGGATTAACATTTCCAATTTAGAGCCATATATAGAGGAGAGCAATTGGCATATCAAAAATTCAAGTTAGAAAACTGATTATAACATGTCAGTTGTAATTTGTGGTCATCAAGGTGGTCTAACATTTCCACCTAACATTATTAGTTTGATATTGATTTTTTATTCCAATATCTAATTGGCTATTTTAATGTATAGCCCTAGAAATATACGTTGCAATATGACACTAACTAACTGCATAAGGGGGGGGGGGGGGTTCCCCTAGGTACCAACTTTAGTTTTTCAGCCGGCCGGATTTTTACGCTGCAATATATTTGGTTTAATATTTTTTGTATTTGTCTAACTTTTAATTGCGCTTGCATTGGTGGCGAAAAAAAACAAATCCATCGCGTCGTTTTTTTGCGTTTAATTTAGGTTGGGTCCCTAGGATCCCCCCCCCCCTTATGCACTACGGAAGTGCCCATGACAAAAATGAAAAATCTTAATTTGAGTTACTGTGATTCTGATTGTCATAATGCATACACCTAGTGACATATACAAGTAAATAATTTTAAAAAATCTTGGCAAAGTATGTAGGCCATTGGAGCCATAATATTTTATATACACATGTAGCGGTTTACTGTAGGAACTATGGTCAATGATACAAAGTAACACTAAAAAATATAAAATGGATGAACATTTATGTTTGTGCTTATGTGGTTAATATAGTTCATCTTCCCACTTAAAGCATCACACAAGTCTATGGCGAAGCAATGCCGTATAACATGCAGAACAAATTAGTGTCCTTTTTCGCACCTTTTGACTCGAATTAAAATAAATGTTTTGCCCCTAATTTTCTTACTGAACACTTTCTTCAGTTTTTATTTCTTTATTGATGATGTATTTGAAGCCTTCTAACATGTGGGTGGATTTCATCTAAACAATCCTTTCGGAAAGTGGTTATATAATGGGGGTCCCAGGAACCTCCCCCCCCCCCCCCTCCCGTATGCACTAACGGAAGTGCCCATAGACAAAAATGCAAATCTTACTTGAAGTTTACTGTGATCTGATTTTCATAATGCCCCCATACAACCAGTGGACATAAACAAGTAATAATTAATTAAAAAAAATCTTGCAAGTATAGTAGGCCTTGGAGCCATAATATTTTATATACATCATGTACGTTACTGTAGGAACCTATGGTAAATGATACAGTACCAAAAAATAATAAAATGGCAGGACATTTATGTTTGTGCTTTATGTGGTAAATATAGTTCATTCTTCCCAATTTAAAGCAAGCAGCACAAGTCTAGGTGAAGCAATGCCGTAGAAAATGGCAGAACAAATTAGTGTCTTTTTCCGCCCATTTTTGACTGCGAATTAAATAAATGTTTTGCCCCTAATTTTCCTTAACTGAACAACTTTCTTCAGTTTTTATTTCTTTATTGATGATGTCTTTGAAGCCTTCTAACATGTGTGGATTTCATCAAACATCCTCTAGGAAGTGGTTATATTGGGGGGTCCCTAGGAACCTCCCCCCCCCCCCCCCCCCGTTTATGCCTAACGGAAGTGAAACCCCTTATGCAGTTTAGTGTTAGATGTAGCTTAAAAAAACATGGAAAAAATTTAGGTGATTCTAAATGTCAGGTAATTTTGCACCATTGAATTAACATCCTAGATCTTAGAAAAAACATCAACACCCTGGCCCTAACAACTACATAGAATCTATATAAAGTCACAGGGTAATAATTAAAAATATGGACAAAGTCGCACGTTTTATCAATTGGTTTCCATTAGTTGATTTTGATAATTTTGTGGGAATTTTTAATAACCTTCTTGGTCCCATTTCGATCCGAACTCTATGACTGTGGCTAGCAGTCTGTTTACCCATGTTTACATTAATTCATATCCCGTGGGAGTACGCATAATTCTTGTGACTACTGTTGAAAAAAGAGACTAATGTCAGAGAATGACAAAGTGATACGTTTCGTAATATCAGTGATTTACCTTTTGGGACAATTTTGACTTATCTTTTTGGTCTTTGGATCCAAAAATTTGAAACTAAATGAAAGCACTAAAGCTACCTTTGACATTTCCTTGAGATATCACGGCAAATGTGTTCCTGAAAATTTTTGAAACAAGGTATTGGACTGAGGTATTCATATCTTAGATATTTGTTGACCAAATATTTTTTACTCAAATCTCATAACTCGAATAGCTTCCATTTTATTCTCTAATATGATTCATTTGAAGATGCATGGAATGTTCTAATAATTATTTAAACTGGAATGTATTCGACTGATTTACCTATTTTTTTGGACAATTTTGACCTTTTTTGGGCCATTTTGACCCCAAATTAAAAATTGAAATGGCTTCCTTTTTATCCACTTAAATATGACTCTCCCTCCGACTCCTTTGAAAGTAATGAAAAAAAAACATGTTCTGAATCGATGATTTTAAGAAAGGACTGTAATTTCGACTGCTTTACCTATTTTTGGACAATTTTGACCTTTTTTTGCCATTTTGGACCCCCAAATTGGTAGATTGAAATGACTTCATATATTGACTTAATATGGACTCCCTTTGAAGGTAAATGGACATTGTGATCGATTTCTTTAAGAAAGGAATGCCTTTCGATTGATGTACCTATTTTTGGACAATTTTGACTTTTTTGGCCATTTTGACCCCAAAATTTATAAATTGGAATGCTTCCATTATATTCACTTATATGACTCCTTTGGAGGTAAAGGGACATGTTCTGACAGATTATTTGAAGAAAGGAATGCAATTTTGACTGAATTTACCTATTTTTGGACCAATTTTGACCTTTTTTGGCACATTTTTTGCCCTAAAATCAAAAATGTAGAAGGCCAACACCCCATACGTTAATGTACGACCCCATGGTGGTATGAATCCACTATGTTGGACCTTTGTACCAAACAACCCCGTCAAAGTCTATTTGTTGATCTCTTTGGCCGGCCGTCTATGTCGAGATCCCGATAATATTCAACGGCTGTTGGAATACCCATCGTGCAAAAATGAATAGCTGGGAAATACGGGCGATTCCGTGTCCTATCATGCATGAGTTGTTCCATTGGTTCAAGCCAAGTCAAGTTAGAGGCCTTTTCGTGAGTGGCACTAGTTTCACAGCGGTCGTACTGACAGAATTTGGCGTTTCCAGCTCCCCTTGAAAATTACATTCCTGTATCATCCATTATAATTACAAAATCGCTTCTTTTATGTTATGACAAATACGCATTTTGAGTATTACTGTTAGTACTTGGCCAAATTCCCAATTTGAAAATTCGGGGCGCTCCTCCAAATTGTGCAATTATTACTTTAAGGTAAAAAAAAAACAATGGAAAAACAGATTAAGTGCCACCTAACACAAAAGTATGCCAAAACAAAAATAGATAAAATACAGAAAAAGATATCCCTAATAATATTTAAGCGCAAAAGAGGGCTGTAAGGCAATTATCGGACTAATTATAAAATGGTTACAGAAAATTGCGTTTGGGACTGCCAATACTAAAATCTAATGGGGTTAACGGCCCCTTGTGGCTGGAACTGCAAAAAATGTTAACTATATAAAGTTATGTACATAGTAGACAATTTGTATAGTACGGCAATAAGCATGCAGTCAAAGGAACTTGTTTTTCACTAATAAAAACATATTCAAAATTGTTTATTTTGCAAAAAATTAACTTATGAATGATGAATGTCATGAATGTCAAAGGTCAGAAATACCCTTTAACACAAACAACGGAGTCTGAGCAAAGTATATTAAAAATCACAGTTCTTGAGAACAAGTTATATAAACTCACAGTAGAACCTGCAAGTTGATTTTAATCGCGAACGAGGCCAGCTCAATCCAACTGGGTAGACTTTCATATAGGAGTCCCGTATCAAATGAGGTATTGCCCAATTGATTCCGTCCTGCGCTACATAACACCCCATCAACAGAGCATGACGGAAAATGGCAATCCCTCATTTGCGTACTTGGGGCTTTCTATGTGAAACGTCTACCCGAAACTGGACGGGGATACGAGTGTAATAAACGCCTGACATCTTTTCACTCTTTGACGCACAGGACAATGGCTCTGCAGTTCCAAATAAACAATAATCTGATTTACTTATCATAACGCCGCTATTTGCTTGAATCAATGCAGGGCATGTGTAGTCCCTTGATCATTATATCAGAAACAAATTGGAGATGGCATTTTATTCTTTTCATGAAAATGTGCCACCTTTACATTGGCCATACCCAATAAATGGTATTATATATTATTATTTTATAGTGGTGAAAATGGTTTACTTCTGCGAAGTATGTTATCACCAATTAACATTTGTTCCTTTGATCCCATGGCCACACCTTTAATTTGAAGGTGCAACAAGAAATTAAAAAAATCAAAAATTAAATACAAAAAAAGGGCAGTCATATTGACATCAAGAGGAAAAAAGAGGTTTAACTTTTTCTTGCAATCACTTGTATTTGTTAATTATTTTTTTTAAAGTGAGTTTTTATATTTATTTAATCATACTATATTCGATTAATAATTAATTTTCAAGATTTTGGATAAGGTGGAAGGGTGGATAGTGACCGGTATATCTGAAAGAGTGCTTATCACCAGATAAAGACGAATAACTCTTACTAATTTTAGTTTGTGATAGACATCTGAATTTTCAAAATGGCCGCCAAGAAAAGTGGATTATATTACATACATTCGCCTTTGAGAGAGGTAGAAGTCTGATTCTGGTGTCTATACCCAAGTTTACAAGGTCAAGGAATCCAAAAGATCAAAGGTAACTTTACTGGATTCTTTGTTTGTGTGCAGCCAATTGGTTTGTTGTTGTTGAACGTATTTCCCTCCTTTGGCGAATAGGAGCACAAGTAAGAATATAGTGTCAAAATTGAAACAAAGTCCTTAATTTGGTACTTGTGAGTTGGCGGATTTGACATATTTAGAAGTGACATTTGATGCCAAACACAGTAGTGACATGGTTTGGTAGTGAACAAATGTGGCAGTGACAGATGAAAAAAAAAAAAAAAAAATTGTCAGTGTCTTGTTAATGACATTGTTGGTTGTGTCATGGTTGACACTGTATTTAGGCATGTTCCTTGACTCATCTATGATGTAAGCTGAAAATATCGATAGCGCACGTATTCAGTCCATATGTAAACTATTTTTTGGCGTCAGTTGAGATTTTAAGTGACATTGTTGACTGATGGTGTCATCATTGGCAGTGACATTGCTGATGGTGAATCCTTTGGAAGTGACATAGCTGATGTTGTCAGCGTTGGCAGTGTCCGTAATTGGAAGTGACATTGCTGATGGTGTCGTAATTGGCATTGTCATTTATAATTGGAAATGTTCTTTTTGTTGTGACATAGTTGATCACACGCATCAATCAGAGTCATCACCTCTTCGTTCTCTGATTAAACAGGTGTAGAGTCCTGATCGTCTGAATCATCGTCATTCAAATCACTTGTATCAAGTCTCTCTTCTTCTTCTGCAGAGCTTCGAAAAGACTCGGCCATCAACCCCTAATGTTTCTAAGTGCCAAGAGTAATCGTGTCCATCCATGTCCCCGGTTGGAGAGTGAAAATGTCTACAACGGAGTATCTGCTAGTCTCCATATAGCAACCTTATAGTTCTCCTCTACGATGTGTTGTTGTCATGCTGCACACATGGCCGAGGTTGCAACATACCGTCTTCACAACATTTCTCCATGATTAGAGTTAACCTGAGGCTGTCAACACTCTTGAATCTCGGTCGACCATTATTGCACATGGAATTCTTACGAACCCAGGAAACATTCCTTAGTGACCTCCCTGCCCTTCTAGGTCTGCTAGGATGGTTGGAATTCTTCTGCATCACTTTGATAGGTTTCACTTCACTGTCACCTTGAAGGGCACTATTTTATCACTATTGGAAGGCATGTATGTCCAACAGCCAACAACTACTCCTGAATAAGACTATTTCTGTTAGATTGATGAGTCTCTTGTTTCCTGTTCCAGTGTCCAACATTAACATGGTATGGTGAAAGAGAATGAAAGGTGTGGAGAATAGTAAAACTATATCGCTGTCTGGCGTACGTACAAAGATTCAAGAGAGTGTTTGACTCCTCAGGTTCCACTCTCAACAAGGAGAAATGTTGTGATGACGGTAAATATTGACCTCGACTGCAATGTTCAACTTGCCACGTTACCACCATGTCGTGCAGCATTACGACAACATATCTGCCGTGAGAGTGAACTTCAGGTTGGCTATAATGGAGACTGGCAGCTACTCCCGTTGTAGGTTGTAGACTTTTCCATCTCCAACTGATGGACAATAGATAGACACTAAACTCTGGGCAATTCAGACCCACTATGGGTTGATTGTACGATTTTTCCCGAAGCTCTTGCAGATGAAGTGAAAGAGACTTGATACAAGTGGTTCGGGTGACGACGATTCAGATGGATTCAGGACTCTCCACCTGTTTCAACAGAGAAAGCAACAGCGATGACACTGATGATGCATGATCCACTATGTCACCAACAAAAAATAACTTGCCAATTATGACACTGCAAATTAATTACACCATCACTATGTTACTTTCAATTAGCCCTCCAATTATGACACCGCCAATTATGACACCATCACGATGTTACTTCCAATTCTGCCACTGCCACGCTGCCACAACTCGGCTATGTCACTGTCAATATGACATCAGGCAATGTCACTGCCAATTATGATACCATCAACTATTCACTTTTCAATGGGGGGGGGGGTTATGACACCTCAGCCAACCATGTCACTTAAAATCTCAACCTACGCCAGATCTAGTGTACATCCGGACTAAATAAGTGTACACTATCGATATTGTCAAATTACGTCATAGATGCCTTACAAGAAACATTGGTAAATAAAAGGGTCACCACCAACTATGTCATTACCAATGACACTGCCAATTCTGTCACCGCCACATTTGTTCATTACCAACTATTGTGTTTTGGCCATAAAGTCTCTTCTAATATGTCAAATCCATCAAACTCACTCACTGCCACCATTGAATGGTGTGTTCAATTCTGCCACTATATTTCTATACTTGGTGCTCCTATCTCCAATGGAGGGAATTAACGTCAACCAAAAAACCAATGGCTGACACAAACATAAGAACCCAGTAAAGTTACCCTTGATCTTTTTGGATTCCGGGTAGTGTGGTCCCTGGGGTTTTTGACCCGGAAAAAATTGTTATTGAGCTGATTTTTCACCAGATAAGCAGAATGCACGTACGAAAAGTAATCCAACATTCCCCATAAACCCCCTTGGGGAAATGTGTATCCAAGATGGCGGCCATATAGCTATATCTCCGCTTTTAAAGTAGAGGTTGATGATTTTAGTCTGTTTTTGAATATATTTTGGGGGTCAAAGATCCATTCATGTACAAATCTAAATCACGAGGACGGACTTCACGCCAAAATCCCAAAATGGCCGCTATTTTATATAATAGCTATATCTCCTGTTTTTGAATAGGTTTTGCGGTTCAAAGAATTCATGTTTTGGTTTAAATCTAAATCATTGATGTTTTCCTTAAGTCAAAAATCCAAATGGCCACAAAATGGACTGACAATCCGCTGCCATTACATCTAATTATCTTCTCACTGAATATACTTTCCTTGCAGGATCCTGCCAGAAGCTCGGTGAACCTGGTGCATATATTGTAGGGTTGTTTTAAAGGCACAAAACCCGAAAGGATGTTCTAATACCAAATTATAGTTAATTTTTTTTCATCTTAGGCTATTCGAAAGAATGAATGGGGTTATGTTATTTGAACGTAATCAGAATGCAATTCCCAAAACTGCACAAGGAGAACCAGTACGCCGCTCAATTAAATACTTATTCGAAAGAATGCTTTAACATTTTAGTATAATGCCAGTTTCGTATACTTTTACATAAACGCATGATTAATACTAGGCCTACACAATTAGTCTTGCGACATGTGATAGAAATAGGCCATATATATTATATTTTACAACCAAGTACCGAAAGGGAAACTGGAGTGTGAAAAGAAAATATTAAAAAATGAATCCTAGAAATTGGAGAAATAACATTGGGTGTGAAACCCCTCAAAAGGACTTCCTATTACATAATTCGGGTTCCGTTTTTTGTACCCGCCCTTTTTACAAAATTTCTCTTATTTATTGATATCTATTCCTTTTTTTTCCATTAGCACTATTATATTTATTCATCTATATACTTTGTTCGGTCATTTTATTATTCTGATATATATTTATTTAGTTATATTTATTTGTTGTTTCTTAGCCCTCTTTCCTTGTTCTGTAGTTGTGATAAAGCAAATTATATGTAAGGGCGGCCATTTTGAATTTCGCATCAAGGAAAACATGGGTATTTGATTTAACTAAAATCATCAAAAATCTACTGAGAAGTCAATCTTAGAGCTAATATATGCAATGTCAGCTATTTTGCGGCCATCTTGGATAATTTTTCCCCGAAGGGGATGCATGGGGATTTGGATATGTTGTTAATGATGTATTCTGCATGTCTGGGAAAAATCAGCTCATAACAATTTACACGTAGTATGTGTATTTCTCTTCAGGGACTATACTAATTACCTTGTAAACATGGGTATAGACACCAGAATCAGCTTCTAACTCTATCAATGGCAATGTATGTAAATAATCCATTTTTCTTGGTGGCCATTGAAATTCAAGATGGGCCGCACATGATGCGTCCAGAATTGTTATTCAATGTGTCTGAATCCTGACCCTAAAAACAGGGGTAGTCAGACACAGGAATTTTGCCTCTACGAATTTCAGGGACAAGATATAGGCAAAAGTAGTTAATGGTGGCGGCCATTTGAACATTCAAGATGCGGCAACAAACTAAAGGGATAGCATGTTATCAAGGTAAATGAATTCCTTGACCCTAACTTTGTTCTCTACTAATAACAAATGGTGTCATATATGGATATCCTACACCTACAACCATCTACAACGAGTATTACACATAATTCTAGGATGAGTCTCTTCAAAATGTACAACATATGCAGCAGGCGGCCACTGGAATTCCCAAATCCAGATAGTGTAAAATGCGACTTAAATGGAAAAGCGATGTCAGAACTGAATTCCCAGCACCTAAAAACCAATAAAGATGTTATTATACATAATACTAAGTTAAGTCATCAAAAAATTCGTGTACTTTCATATGATGCGGCGCCATCTTGGAATTCCAAATTCCCATACCATGTACCATGGACCTCGAATGATACAAAACGATGTCAGAAAATGAAATTCACCCCCACCCCCAAACCCCTAAAACGAGGTATTACACATAATTTTATGTATCCAATTAAAAATTTATATTTTTAAAATGGCTACCGGCGGCCATCTTGGATTTTCGGAATCGCAGCCGGTTGCGAAAAAGCACTGGTGATTTTTTCTTAAAGTAAATGGTACAACAACTAATCAAATCTCAGAATCTCTGGCGGATGAATTGTAGGCGGGGTTCTAAGCAGGTCCTGGACTATTGGTAGGTTGGTGACAATCGATCATGTGCAATTGAGAGACAATTCGCATCCTAAAAAACATCTCTCTGTCACTTTAAAAAGAAAGTTTACAGTGTCAACAATGCTATGTTATTTTTACTTCTGTTGGTCAATTCTTGCCAACAAAAATTGATTGCAATAATGTTAAAATGCTCTGCTAACGCTAAAAAGCTATAAGCACATGAGTTTAAAAAGGCTTTCGACAGTGTCACTCTCTTCTTTTTAATAAATCTCCAACTATGTATTAACGGCAATGATTAGACTTGATTTGTTCTTATTTAGCAACAGAAAATAGAGAGTGATCTTGGCTTCTTACCATGTTCACTCTTGATTTCAAATGTATAAATACTGGGGCACTTATCTCATTAGTTTTGTATTTACCATAATGGTGTCAATTTGCAAATGTATTATGTATGACTGACTGACACTAAGATTCTGTGTACCTCTAAACAATCCAGCTATTCTCAGCCGATCGCAGTATAACCTCGCTAAAATTGCTCGCTGGGTTTGTGAAATCATCTCAACACTCAATGTTCAGACAACGAAATTATGAATTCGGCACTGTCGAAACCTTAACAAACTCAATGAGGGGGGGGGGGGGGGGGGGGGGGGGGGGGGGGGGGGGGGGGGGTATTATTATCAAATGTAATTATGATGATATTGTTTAACGAGTAGACCATTTTAAATACTTTATGCTACTTTTGGCCCTCTTTATGTGATGGTCTGAGCATTACATAAGGTTGCTACTCACTATTTCCAGTGGCGTAATTAATGTCTCAAAACGATACCTACGTAGGACACTTCATTTACTGTCAATGCACTTGTCATGCCACATTTTGATTACTGCAACGCAGTTTGGTCAAACAGCTCTATGACTCAGTTCAACGCTCTCCAAATTTTTCAGAATAGAGTTGCTCGCATCATTCTTCGTGCTGACTTTAGAACCCCGACCAACATGACTAATGATATGATGCACACTTTACACTGCGATCCAACTGAGAGACCGTTGGAATATCGCGTTCTAGCCTCATTTTCAAATGTTTGAAAGTGCTTGCTCCTCTTTATCTAAAGCTCTCAATTTACTTCACCTCATTGTTCTTCTTAAAGGACATAATGGCATTCCGATAATAATTCAAACGGCTGCTGGAAACGCAGGGAATTTTGCAGCTATGTGCAAAATGAAATAAAAGTTTTGTACATAAGTCAATGGAGTTTTGTCGATTTTGGACAAACACAGGAAAATGATGATCTTCATTCTTGATTTGTCAGAAATTCACAGAGAGATACCTTATAGGATAAGGTCAAATGATTTGTAAGAAATTCCAGCCAAAGCTCCTCGATGGCAGAAAAGATTATTTTACTACAATTCATTTCAGTGGATTCATTGTGGCTAAACAAATAACATGGTATACTTTTCAGCACGATGGATCAATTTAAAATTTGACCCCTTGTCCCACTTTGTCTTGGCCCATCTCCTTAAGGGACCATTTGTGGCACTTAAGAATTATGTTTCAGGTGTCCCTGTCATTCTGTCAATCACTCAACCTTTGTACTGAGATGTGTTACAAAATGTCTGGATGCTCCGGGCTAGTAGCTGTTTTTGTTAGTCAAGTTATGATCATTTTGTGAGATTGTGCTATTTCATCTGCAGGGGGCATGGGGAAGTTTCACCCAATTTATTTTTATTGCCCCCCCCCCCAAGTTTTACCCAGGCCAGGAAGGAAAAAAGGCAAAAATTAGCCGATTTTGATAAAAAATCAGCGATTTGGGGCCAAAATTCGTTTAAAAATTTTGGGTTGTTTCTTCCCAAAAAGTTTACGCCCCCCCCAATGAAGTCTTGGCCACACTTGTATTCATTAATGATAGACAGAATTGACACGATTCCCGCGTGTCGTTGAATTAGGGTGGCGGTATCCTCAATCGAATCCGTACCAAAATCCCTTAG
Source organism: Ophioderma brevispina (assembly GCA_023653785.1). Lineage (NCBI taxonomy): Eukaryota > Metazoa > Echinodermata > Ophiuroidea > Amphilepidida > Ophiodermatidae > Ophioderma > Ophioderma brevispina. The sequence continues at coordinate 41,748 of JAMKCH010081412.1, forward strand.
TTCATGACAGCATGCACACTTGTGAGCATTACCGTTCACTGCAGTTGGTGTGTGCATGAAATCTCACAATTGAAACATCTGCGGCTTTCTTCAAAAATTGCTATGTCCACCTTTAACAGAGTAGCCATTTCATTTGTAAAATTAGCCACTATACCAGAAATTATATTGTGCGAAACAAACAGGAAAGACTCACTGCACTCACATCTTTTCAGCTGCAGTGCTACTCCACGAATTTGATGTGAATAAAAGTTGCGGGAGGGAGAGTTGGTGTAGCGGTCGAGTCGCTACCTTTCACCACTGCGGCCCGGGTTCGGATTTACGTTTGTTTTCTTGCTTGATTTCTTGTTGTTGTTTTAATTCAATTTTTCCATGTATTTAATATACGGAATAAAGCCAATCTAGTTGTAACATCATCCACGTGGCGCAATTCTTTTCCCGTCGAAAATATGATTACATTAGCACCTCTAGCATTTAAAAGGGGGAACAAATTTATATTTAGTCTGTATGGATGTTGACGGTGGGAAAATGGGCATGCATTTTCTTTGCATTGCAGAAGAAATGGGACCAAGTTTGCCAATGGGACAGACGCACTTGAAGGTGATCTGGGTGCAGAGAAAATAGTTGTGAAAGGCTGCATAACCATGTCCTGAGCGTGGGAAATTTGGTTGGGGCGACGCTCTCTCCCGAGGAAGGTCCCCATCCCATACACAGCAGAAGGTCAGAGGGTCCTCGGTGGAGTGCCGCGTTTTGCTGTACAATCTTCCGAGATGGAAACGTACAAAACGTGGACCTGTCGCTCAGCCAGAACTCATCACCTTCTGGCATATTATTTTTAGGACCCAGATCCCCCGGGCGAAGAGGGAATGGTCGGGGAATGATAGCTCTATGCTTTTCCCCATTGTGGCCATGCAGCTCTGGTTTCCCAGGCTTGATAGTTCTGCTTGAGAGAAACCGATTCGGCTCTCCATAGTGAGGAAGTTCTGGTGAGAGGTCGTCGGCCGAAACCTTCGTATTTCCACAGACTGTATCCTCAGGATGAGATTTCTGAATAGGTTCGCTGCGTCGCTGCCTCAGCAAAGCGGAATTCCAAACGAGTTTCTTACGACTCCGCCGTACCTTGAGGTTGTGCCTGACAGAATCGAACCTATTCGTGCAACGGTAGGCCAGATTGCCGATTTCCTCATAGAGGTCTTCAAGGGGGAAATGGTCCGTACTCTTTGGGCGTTACGAACACCCAAAGGCCAGCCCCCAAAAGAGTTTGGTGATGGCATGACAATTTCCTACAGTCCTCTTGTTGGTGGAGGGATATGTTTACGACGCGTTCCCTGGTTAGTAGACTTGCTCCAGAGGGGATTTGCCACTGGATTTCAATTCTTGGTATCGGAGGAGATAGAACCCAATCCGAGAGCTAGTCTTCTGCAATATCCAAGAAGCGCTTTCTTAAGGGGCTCTGGCAGAGGGGTTCGGCGTGTCACGCCTTGTCACCTCCGCATTGAGGAAGTGGGGGTCTCTATTCTTTATTCTTTAAATCGAAACTGGTATTTTAGTTTGCTAAATATCACAGAGTGTCTGCCGCTCAAAGAAACCTGTGTTCCAGTTAGGGCCCTTGAGTTGGTAAGGATCTTCGTACTTATAATAAACTCTTTATTCTACATTGCCACCACATGGACCCGCAGTAAGGGACACAGGGAGCCACTGGATTTTCCCAGTCATCTGTAATGCAAATGAAAAACACCATGATCAGTTGGACGGGCTCTGTGTCAGAGCACATGATATTCAAGCTCAAGCTTCCTCCTGGGCATTATATAAAGGGCCTCCATCCCGAAACAATGCGAACATTGTGCGACACCAACATCAGTTGGAGTTCTGCTGCTACCTTCCAACAAGCTATTTGAAAAATATGCTGGTCAAGAGAGAGTGTTTGCGTCCAAAGCCTATGGCGGGACGGCTAGTGCAGCTAGAACCGGAGCATTAGGCGGAGTACAAGCTGAGCATAAGAGTGTGCGTTGGCTTTTGCTAGCTTCTACAACCCCATTCCGCCACCGGTTGAGCCAATGGTATTCTGTGTAAAAGCAAAGTTATGGAAGTAAGATATTGCTAATGCGTGTATTCTATTCTCAGGAACGAGAGGGCGATACACTAGGGTACGATACTTTCCTTCTACGACCTTACGCAATTTGTTCTCCACCATCAAGGTCGTTGGAAGGGTAGGTGTGTGGTTTTGTGAGCGAACATTTCTACGGTAAGGGCGAATCACTGCGCCGCGTGATGCGGTCAATGCGAATCTCGGACTATTTCGGAGAGTTGTCTTATTTTAACAGTGGTAATGGGGTTTCTGATGGTGCCCAAATGAGGACTTTGTGCAGATTTTGCATGATGCCATAATGCCAAAGCCAACAATAGGTTCAAATGTACCAACGGCAGAAAGTGAAATGCTTCCAGATGAACTGGTCAGTTTGGTATTGGAGCTGGACCATCTTTCTTTCTAAATCGGACGAATGCGTTAATGTTCCTCAAATGAAAGTTCATACTACATGATAAGAAGTCACCTGAGAAGACATGGACATGACACCATCGAAAAATAATGGGCCGGTTTCTTGTGTCTCTTACATGGAGTAATAACAAAAACGGTATTTTAGTTTTGTGGCTAATATAAAGACCCGGGGGGGAAAATAAGAACAGGGCGGTACTGGTAATTTAGGACTCCATGTAAGTTTCATTCTGGTATTATTATTATTATTACTTATAAAATCGCAAACGATCGTCAAACAATACTGGTGCGATAGATGGAGCCTTTTCGGGCGGCTTTGTTTGTTTGGATGTGTGCGTGTACCTTGTGTGTGTTTTTTTATCTTTATTGTTATTTTTTGCATGGAAAGGCTGCGGTTAGTGGGTTAAAAGCAAAATAATGGAAATGGAAATCCTTTATATATAAAAAGGTTACCATTATACCATTATATGATGGTGTACAAATATAAATACCAAAGAGTGTCATAGTAAAAAAATATAAATTATATAATGAGGTCAATTTTGATCAGGCGAAGCCTAGGAAATGGAACAGTCCAAAATTGACCGAAATATAGTTTTACTATTACATGAATTTAGGCAGCATTAGCTATTTTATATCATGATATCATCTGACAAAATTCACATGCCTCAAAGCACCGTAATCAGATATTATTAATTATGGAGTTGTTGTGTGTTGTTGTGTGTGTTTTTTTCATTTTCACCTCAGTCGGACGTAAAACAGCGAAGCTACAGTTGTTTAATAGTTGTAGTGTAGAATCTATAATGGCGGATATTACCCCAGAATTAATGATAGCAGCGTCAGCGATTTGGACCCCCTCCAATCGCAACAGGAATGGAGGGACCAAGGTATTACCAATTATCTTATATATTAGTCCAACTCGTGGAAGTTTTTTTTCTTTCTTATATCTTTAATCGTTACACAATATCTGAGCTCTTGTGGAAGCTATAACTTAGATATTCAAACATGACAAGTGAGAACTTATAACAGTTAGACACTCGGTGTTGTGTTATGTATTTGTTTTTGAAAGAATATATATTTTATTAATTTTCCTTTCACAGAAATTTGAACTACATAACTGTCTACAGTTTAATATTGATAATGTTGCGCACTAGTTTAAATTTTACTTACTTAGTTTTGCATTTGTATCCCCCAAATATATTTATTATTGTGTAGACATTATTGACGGTTGTGTTGTTTCACATTATGAATATCATACATCGTGTCATATCAATTCTCTTTAATCCAAACAATAAATAACAATGGTCACTATCCTCCGTCCCACAGGTCATGTCTGCCTAATTAGCTAAGTAAATAGCTCCGTTACTGTGCTCCGAATATATAAGGTGGGCTTTCTCCTGAACCCTGGAAAAGTAACATCTGTTTTAAAAGTGTATATTTAACAAATATGGAATCCCTACTCACAACCCAATGCTGTTCTCATACCCCTGAGTCAATAATCGTCATTCCACATAATCTACTTCTCAGTTGGTTAAAATATATGTCTGCCGGCGGATGGATATAAGTCGTAATAATCGGGTAGCTTCTCTCACCCATCACGCATGGATTCTTTTTAAAAATTGAGTTACTCCAGATTCAGATAATATTGAAGAATTCAAATGTAATTATTCGTGAAGCCTTTACGGCATCGAATTGAGCTCTTACGTTTGTTCCTCATGACCGCTTTATTCTCGTAGTCTGAACTAGTTTGCGACGCTACCGCATGACTACTCAATCGCCATTGGCAAACGTTCAAACGAAGCGTGCGAACGAAACCACCTGAACAACGCTGAGTGAAAATGGTGCTTACAATTTGCTATCAGAGAGACGGCTATAGCTCGACAGCTGAGAGTAGCGGAGGATTTTAACAGAAACAAAACACTTCTGGCTGGATGATACTCGTTCTGTAGATTAGGGATACATTTGAATACGCCTGATATTATTTAAGTAATTGCGTACGTGGTATAGCGTACTAAAGCTAATTTTAACTGTATGCGTTACTGTAAACGGCATAGCTTTTACACGTATGCTACTTTTCATCATCGTAATATTGATCGACGGATTGATCAGTTTCAGCAACAGCTTGTTCGGCCAGTAGAATTAGCTCAAATAGCAAATAGGTGAGACATTTTTGTAACAACTGATTTTTTTCAGGAAATGATGCACTTTGTACTATCCCTGACAAAAGCTCCCGCAAATTCCCCTGGTGGCTTTTCCACTCCAAGATGGCGTCCAAACTGGCAGTTTTTAATATATTTTGTTATATTTTTGGAACTATAACTGTTTAAAACAACCCAATTCCACACATAGTTTTTGCGTATGAGAATCTATTAGTTAAAATATAACCAAGGATTTTCAACAATGACAGGCGTCATAACTCAAAGCTATTCAAAATTCCAAATGCGGTGCCAAATGGCCGCCATTTTGATATTTAGCCAAAATGGTTGAAGCCGCATGTTCAGAAAAAAAATCACTATAGTACCTTCAGTTATCTGGAATCCATATCCCATTAAAACATGTATTGTAAGCTAATTGAACCTATGATTTCAAGATATATACAAGTAATAGTATAAGAATAGAAAAATTCACAGTTATTCCGAGTTTTTCCATGTTCTTTCACACCTTAGGCATAATTTTGCCTTGCCTTCAACCAGCTTGGCACCAATTAGGGACTTTATATCCCTTCAAAATACTAACCTCAATGGGGTCAAAAATAATAATAAAAAAAATGCTCTGTACTGACATAGAATTAATAGTTTATTCACTTAGAGGTGGTTGGATCAACTGGATTACTCCCAAAAATGATTAGGAATTTTCAAAAGATTTGCCACCATCACCTGGGCAACGATGTACGTCGCATCCAAATATAATCTCTTTTTTGGTTTCAATTTTAGGCATTTATTTAATAACGTTGAAAATACATGAAAACAAGAAGTTTTTGATAGGGTGAGTCCCTTTTAAGGGGACCTTACACCCAATCCCAAAAGCCCGGTCACAGTTAGTTGCCCTACTGTTTTTTTCTAGCATAGAACACCGGTCGATCACGCTCTTCCCACAGGCCATGCTTGGGATCCGCAAAACAACCAATTTTGGCACGGCCCACGTCCACATCAGTTGCTTAGTTACCATCGAGAAGTCTTCCGTAAGAGACGGGTTTTTGAGCAGTCATAGACAGGCCCGTACACAGGGGAACGCAAATTCCACCAACGGGACCCCCAAAGGTTGCACTCTTTCTGAATTTTGTATAAAAAAGGAAAGGTCCAAATTTAGAGAAATTGACAGAAGACCACTTTTTCCACAGATTTCAAGGGAGCTTTTTGGGGTTAGGTCCTTTACCAAAAATCCCCCCCCCAAAAAAAAAACATCCTGCGTAACCCCTTTCATAGATCTACTGCTGGGTATTATAGTCCTGTCGTCTGGGCTGCTCAGGATCTTCCCTGATGTCGGGCTTGTCGGGTCATGATGCTGCTCATCCAAGGCAGATTTTTTGTCCTGGAGACATGAGGTGGGCAATGTAGTAGAAAGTGCAAACTTCGGAATTGTGTCCAACAAGGTTCTGTCCTGTCTTTTCAACATTTGCGTTTCGGATTATGTGCGATCGGCGAGAAGGAGTCTTGTTCGATTGCTCCCACCGACGATACTGCCTTGGAATGCTGCTGGTTCTTTATTGGGCCTGGAGTCAGTGTTGCGAGGACCGGTCCACTGGTCATCTTCCACCGATGGCCCTTTAAACTCAGCATGCTAAGCATCAAAGCTCTGTTCCCCCCTTACAAGTCGGTGCGCCAAAAGAGAGATGGAGATGGGCTGTCCCACTGCGACGGCACCGGGGTGCCTTGGCGTCAGTCACGATGGACCCAGCCTTACTTTCAACAACGCACCAAGGCAGTCGCTGCCAGACGCGCTTCATGTCGCTCTCCTCAGGGGGCCATCGAAAGGGCTGGTGGGGTTCGTCCTTCGGTGCGTTTGCTACACCGGCTGTTGCTTTGGTATTACGGCTGCATTCTGTTGCACCTGTTTGGAGTCACGGTTTGCTCGCACGGACTGATGTCGTTTCTGAATAATGTAATGGACTTGTTAGTGAGGTGCCTTTTGGTGACGCCTATAGAATACTTTCCAGTTCTCCGTGGCATAGTAAAAACATATTGGAGGAACTTCCATTGATCAGCTCGCCACGGAGTGGTGATACCTGGTGTGGCCTAGTCACCACCAACACTCTTCGGGATCGAGATCCACTGAAGTGCTTCGCTGCCCATCAATGATCTGAGTCGCGGTGTTTTCCTGTATCGATAACAGATGATCTCGGCGTGGTTGTCCACTACCTTGGACCCTAAGCAGTGTTTGGACGCCAATCTTGTAAGCCCCGGGCTGTGACATGGTTGGAGGGCATGGGTTCCACTTCATCTACTTACAGCTGGCTTGGTCATACAAGCCTGCTCCATACACGATCGTGTGGGGCTTACAGGGTTCCGGGCTGCGATGTGGAGATGACTGGAGGTCCCCGAAGGAGTCCGGCGCCTTATCAACCTTGTTTCTTTTGAGCTTTTCATGACCGTTCTCTTTCCAATTGAAATCTTCACATTCTGACTTCATCTCCCCTCTCTTATTTCATTTTCAGTTTAACACACTTTGGAATTTTTTCACACATTTCCGACATAAGGGGAAATCTACGTCACATATCTCGGTAATGGTTGAATACAGTCCACACCTGTTATTGAGCCCAGATGATGAACTTTTAGATTTTGGAATGGCTGGGATTTTGTCGAAACAATTTTGCCCTCTTTAGCTAGATAAGTTTAGTCTGGGTAGTTAGGAGTACCAACCATCGTATGATTCCTTGTGGCCTAATTTATTTATCCAAAATTGAGCATTTTCTATTTCATCCATATACGGATTCGAGGCGCACATTTGGGCGCCATTTTTTTGGATTTGTACTTAAAATGTGGTATGTGCGTAACCCTTTCGCACTATTCTTCTTATACTATATTATATAATATATTATCTATATATCTATATATCTATAGATTATGATATATATAGATATATATAGATATATAATATATAGATATATAGATTATATATACCCCGATTATGTATATATTCCTGATTTAATAGTGCTCCTGTCTAAAATACGACAAACAATTTGCTTCTAGCGCAAATGACAGGCCGACTAACTTAGTACTACACTTGCTATCTACTGGTTTATAGAGCGGGTTTTCAGCCAGAGTTGGTGCTTGTAATACCGCTGATCAAATTCGCGCTATAGCCCACTCCACTGACAATTTTTAGTGCCAATATGGTAATCTTTCGCGCAGAAAAGATAATAAGCAATATCATCATGACAAGGCGCTATGCTTGTTTTTTACGATTGCTTTCTTCTTATTGCATTTTATTACAGATACATGCAAACCTCCATCTCTGGAGTCGATGTTTGCGTTCCTGAATGCGGCTCATCCGGGCGAGTCTTTCTCTTGGAGACATCAGGTTGGCAGTGCAGTGGAGGGCTCCGGCTTCGTGTGCGTTTCCCTGTCTTTTCAACATTTGCGTTTCAGATGTGCGATCGTCGGCTAAGGAAGCTTGTTCGCAGTGCTCCCACGCAGACGATACGGCACTTGAATGGCTGCTGGTTCTTATGGGGCCTTGGAGGCAACGTGTGCAGATGACCACCCATATGTGCCACTCTTGTTCAAATCTTCCCCGATGGCGCTTGAAAACTCGGCAGGCTAAAGAACCATCACTCTGTTTTCCCCTACAAGTCGGTGCGCAAAGAGATGAGATGGGCTGTCCACATGGCCGACGGCACCGGAGTGCCCTAGTGTCACGATGGACCGCAGCCTTACTTTCAATCAACAACCAAGGCATCGGCTCGCCAAGACGCGCTTCATGTCGCTCTCACTCAGGGGGCCTCGCAAGGCTGGGTGGGGTTCGTCTTCGGTGCTGTCATACACCGGCCTTTTGCTTTGGTATTATCGGCTGCCAGTCCTGTTGCACTCTGTTATGGATTCACGGTTTGCACTGCACGTGACTGATGTCGTCTGAATAATGTATTCGACTTTTAATGTTTCCTTTTGGTGACTCCTATAGAATACCTTCCAGTTCTTCTTTGGGCATAGTACACCTTTGGAGAACTTCAGTTGAAGCAAGCTTAGCAAGGAGTGTGATGAACCTGTTGGCCTAAGTCCCACCCACCACCACCTTCGGGATCAGAGAGTTCCCACTGAATTGCTTCGCTGCCCAGGCAATGATGCCCTGGGCAGTCGCGGTGTTCCTGGATCGATAATAGATGATCTCAGCGGTGTTCGTCCTCTACCAAACCTTGAACCTTAAGCAGTTTGTTGACAGCCAATCTTGTAAGCCCGGGGCTGTGACATAGGTGGGAGGGGCATGTGTCCACCTCGGCAGACTTACATCTGGCATTGGCCATACAAGCTGCTTCCATCACACGATCGTGTGGGCTGACAGTCGGGCTGGCGATTGTGGAGATGACTGTGAGTGTTCCCCGGAAGGAGTCCCGGCCTGATCAACCTTGTTTCTTTTGAGCTTTTTTCATGACCGTTCTCTTTTCACAATTGAAATTTACACAAGTTTCTGACTTCATCTCCACTCTCTTATTTCAGTTTTCAGTTTACCACTTTGACTTTTTACAACAATTTTCAGATCATAATGGGAAATCTACGTCACATATCTCGGTAATGGTTGAATACAGTCCACACCTGTTATTGAGCCAATGATGAACTTTAGAAGTTTGAATTATGCTGTAAGTATTTGTACGAAACAAGGTTGCCTCTTAGCTAGATAATTTTAGTCTGGTAGTTTTAGGAAGTACCAACCAAATCGTATGATTCCTTGTGGCCTAATTTATTTAATCTAAAAATTGAGACCATTTTCATATTTCATCAGATACGATTCGAAAGGCACAAATATTTGGGCGACCCTTTTGGATTTTATGTACTTCCATAATGTGGTAGCGTACCTTTACACCTATTATTCTATAATAATATAGATATATAATTATATATATATATAGTCTATACTACTATATATATATATACAGATAATAATCATAACTCGCTATATAGATCATAGCTATTATATATATATCTGATAATATACTCATGAATTTAATAGTATCTCCTGTCCTAATACTACAAACAATTGCTTCTATAAGAAGCGCAAATTACAGGCCGACTAACTTGAGTACTGACACTTGCTATCTACTGGTTTATAGAGCGGTAATTTTGTCAGGCCGAGAGTTTGTGCTGTAATACAGAATTTTCGCAGCTTATCCTAATGTAAAAAAAGTGCCAAACGGCCATTTTTGGTGAAGTTTTGTTTTAATCAGAACTTTTGGTGACCATGGTTTTTGACCAGTCTATCCTATGTACAAATGGTGCTGAATTTCCAACAAACCAGTTTTATTGACGCCACTCATGGACATTTTGACATTTGGCCATGGTTGACCATGTTTAAAAAAAACCATCCAGTACTAAGTAAAAGGATGCTGATACTGACAGTCGACCACACTCATAAAATGTTGGCCACTTGGTCACCTCTTTTTGGGGCCACCTATTTATCACTTTTGACTATATTTTGGCCCAAGATTCAGACCAACGCTCTGATGAGCCTTTCATATCGGCAAACTAATCTCCACAAGAGGCAGGTCTGATTTGACCCCACCCAATTATTTTGGGCTGGTTTTGGCAACTTAACTGACCCCAAAGACAAAAATCTAAATCCAAACAAGCATTTTGATCATCGTTGGTGTTGAGGATGTTTAAAGAATCCTATCCCATGTAAAAAGGTACCTGATTCCAGAGAAACTTGTCTTAATTGACCCCTTTTCAAGCATTAGGTTTTTTTGATTTTATTTGCGCAGGTGAGACCAGACCTCTTTTTCTTGGGAACGTTAACTTTTTGGGAGTAAACGTGAAACTGGGTGCAAACATCCAAAAGTATTGTGATTTGTAACCATTTTGGCCCAAAAGCGCTACTTTTTGCCCATTTTTTCTTCAACCAGAGGCACGGGTGGGACAAAGTGGTGGAACAAGAAAACAAGAATTAGGGAATTCCGCCCCTCCCCTCTCTGGCGCGTCACCGCAGGTCCTTCCTAGAAGAATTAAAATGCCTAAATATTATGAATAAACAAAGAAATAATCATAGAATGTAATAATATCTCATCTCGCAATTAGAACCAGAACTATACATACATTACACACACTCTCTGCCCACCAAATACCCACAGCACATAAACACTCTTGTATTTTAATTTTTGAGGGTCAAGTGTCTTTTATGAAACCACAGACTCCCGTGTCAACCACAATGGTTTGGGTTTGAAATCTGTGTCCAGACACGACCAGGGACAGAGGAGATTACTTCCCTGCCGAAATATCGTCGAAGTTGCTCCTGTTTCAAATATGCCGGAGATAGAATAACAGTTGCCTTTTTTGTCTCGATTTTTTTTGAGGGATTGCAACCAACTTTGGCTAAATTGTGCGTTTTGGTACAACAACTTTGACAGCAGGTCCCGGTACTCGTTGGGAATATTGTCCCTCCCGGGGCGGTCGCATTGGTATAATAAGCCAATTCTTGCCTCTATCTCACAGTGCTTGTAATGAATCACAAATATTAGTTATCAACGCAAATTTACAGCCTTTAACCCACCTACAGGATTGTCTAACTTTTCCAACGCAAGGGCAGCAATGGCTGAATCATAATCACTGAGCGGACCGCAGCATATTGGTTTGAAATATTTCGTACCAGACTGCGGGCCTTTTTGGAATATTCCAAATGACATCGTTGTCCCCTTTTTGTCCAACTGACAAAGGCTAGACAGCGAATGGGTCCATTATATGTGTATAAATAGAGCTATGAGAGGCACAACAACGAGGATGGCAATCGACCCCTGGAGCGCAATATTCCCCAAGTCGTCCCGTGACCCCCCTGCCATGACAGAATTTCTATGGACCAAATCTGGTCCAACGTATACTTAATTTGATCCCAAATTTTCAGCCAAAGTTGTTAATAGTTAGTTTTATTTATTTAGTTTATAATCAAAGTTTTAATCCGGTTTTGTCCGCCCGTTCGAGGTTGGCCGGATACACCCTCACTCAGCAATCTGCTGTGTGAGGATTTATTTGAGCCAAAGATAAGTTGACCGGATGCCCTTCTGTACGTCACTCCACAGTTTCGGCGGTGTGGGCCTAGCTTTTGGGACACCCACTCCAATCACGCAAGGCAGCAATGCTGCGGGCTGGCCGCCATTCGCTCTCCAAGCTGACGCCCTTGTAGTAGATCTTCTTTTTCATTCTACCAGGTTAACCATCTACCACTCCCTCAGAAATCCGATGGGTGACGGTTGAGCCGCCGACTAAACTCGGCCCTAGGGACAGGTCGTACTTGGCTCCAAGGAATACCATTACAAGGCCCTCAAGAACCTGACCGTTACAAATCCCTAAGTCAATCGAAACGAAAGTGCAAATATGTTATATTAACCAACCTTTAGACAATGGAGCAACCGCAACTGATATTTCGAGCCAGGGAGAAACTTTGTCAAACATATTCAAACCACAATTCCAAGACAACCTTACCTCAAAAATTCCAATACAACTAGGAGTGGGTGGAATGTGGGGATGCATACATATTTGACCGCTTGTACGTTCTTGTCTATAAGTATGTGTGAGATATTTACTTACATTACTTACAATTTTGTGGGAGACAGCGGTGCCTAGCTGTTTAGGTGCTTGCCGGTGGCGCAAATTTACCAACACAAATTCCCGTGTGTCGAATTCCCGGTGGGGTCTGGCACTTGCTGGATTTATTCGGCGTATAACAATTCTGGATTGATCTGTATACAGCTATTGATAAATACAGAATACCGCTCTCCTCCATGGTTCACTGGCATTGGCAAATGATCATAAAGCTACCGTCTTTGGCGGGTACGTTAAGCCCGTCGGTCCCCGGTACAGAGATCACAACTCGCAGTCAGTGTCGAATAAGAGTAGGGTGAAAACCCCTGACTGTGCCCATTCCGCCCCAGCCTCAAATAGCGGGCCCTGTTAGTGAGTCGTCCGTGCCATGGATACACGCGGCCCCCCGGTTTTCAGCACCGCATTGAATAAAATCCCGACACCACCACAAAGCCATTACCCAATTGACTTGTGGATAAGAAGAGACGTCATTTTTAACGATTGATTTCCGTTTCTATTATATCCTAGCTTTTGTTTCTGGCAGAACCTCCTCGCTGCAGCACGCCAAGCCTTGCGGCTGCAAATGGCCCGCGCCGGAGGTTTGGACGTCCCCTAAATGGACAATAGCCACATGCCTTCGTCTCTGACTCACACTTGTCATAGTTGATAAACGTATGGTCAAATGTATGTTGTTTTTTGTTTCTTTGAGGGTCATAAAGTTCTTGCATAAAACATGCTTGTTGTAGAATCAGCACACTATTTTGACATAGGAAAAGCTTATCAAAACGTGGTCACCTACGATTAATGATTGTAAAATATGTCAAAGTGGTCATTTTTGATTCACAAAGTTATCAAGTAGCCACAACTGTTATGAGTGTGGGGTCACCAGAAGAAATCCCCGTATCCTTTAATAGTATACGGTGGTCAATATATTCACCATCATTCTGATTGTGTAACTTTAGGTTTGGATAAAGTGTCATTTTTTGGCCAAAAATTGACAAAACTGGCCCAATGTTGTTTAATAAACACGGCTCGTTTTTGATTCAAACGACTCCATTTTACATAGGACATGGATGTTCGAAATCTGGTCCCATAATTCTGAATACTTTTAAAGAACCAAACTTCATTACGGTCTTTTGGCCAACTGGCAAATGTCATGAGTGGTGACAATAAAGACCTCTTTTTTCTTGATCAGTACCATTTTTATCTATGATAGGATGGTCAAAACATGGTCGCTCCAAAAAGTTTATTAAATAACAAAGATTTCATAAAAAATTGTCTTTTTTGCCAAAAAGTGACCAAAAATGGCCCAAAATTTCTGTGAGTGCGTGTCACTAGGATAAAGCTTGTCAAAAAACCTCGTTCAACCATATATTCTGGTAAATTAAAGAGCCATTATCTAATTGGAATTTTGCCAATGCTTTCGAATTTTGTTAAGAACTTTTGTGAAATTGTTTCGCTACGCTACCTTATTTCTACAATGGGGGTTTTTTGGTATAGGTTGCAAATTACGAGCAAAATGTAACAAGTGTCTACATGTTCTATGGCGTCAATCAAATTTAGACATAAAATTGTATTACGAGCTATTGTCACAGAGTTTTAAACGCATTTTCTGTTTTCAGTATGTGCAAATCATACTATGACCCTCGCTTTGGATAATTTTTAATTCTAAAGATGACCTTGACCGTTTTAGGGCTGTAGCCCTAAAGGTCCGGAACCCTGAACCCAAACTATCACGTTTTTGCGTCGCTGAAAGGGGTTACTTTGGAAGTATTACCCCGAATCTAGTACCCGTTATTTTGGTACGCGAGTCCATGATATCCTCCTGCAATTACAAGGTGTCACCCCGTTTCGGTGATTAACGTCTTTTCAGCTGATTATGCTTTTCGTGACTGAGGAATTAACAAGGTTCTGAACTGACAGTTTTGAGGTTTTCAGAGATAATATTTTTGAAATGTAACATTTCTGAGCTTTAAAGATGATAAATAATTCTTTACGTTGAAAATGGGTAACATTTGTTCAAAGACCACTTCCCGGTTTAAATTTCTTTGTTTTAATATTGTTTTTTGAAAACTTTAACGTGTCATATTCCACAAAATGATCAAAAGGTCATTAGAGTCGTGTAATTCGTTCTCACCTCGGTATTGTCAAGAAACCTGTTATTTGAATAACCAGCTTTCTTTAGTTTATACCATGCTGTGTAAGTGTTCGATGGGTTTTAAAATGATTTAGTGATCACATGCTTATTTTTCGGTTGATACGATATTTATTAAGTATACAATAGAAATGTTAGTCATTTCATATGCTGATGACCCAATTTTGTAGAGCGATGTATAATTAAATGAAAAGTCACATTTTCTTTATCATTTAACTGTTCTTAGACACATACAGTTGGGTATCAACTGCTCCATGGGAAAGGAAAATTGACGGAAGAACCTGCTTTCCGCTTCGACAAATCCCATCCGCTATTCATACACATCAAACTTTGCCAGTAAGCAATGCCAGGCTTTTGGAGGAAAATGCTGTCTATATGTGAAGATTGCGTAACGCCGTGATAATGGTGAGTCCCATTAACTTTAAAGACATCGAAAGTAAGAAAGAACACCATCACTGACATTCATTGTTCTCCATATGTTATGAAGTTCATGTTAATTGTGGCAACCCTATAAATGTATTCTACTGGGTACTGACGTATTCAAAAACCATGTTGCCATTTTTTTTTTCCGTTGACCTTTAGTGACCTTACAGGAGGTCAAAGGTCAAGAGCGGTCATACAAAGTATATCGACCGTGGTACCAAAATGTGGCAAAATTCACAAGGGATATTTTTTTGCTACTTGAGCTTTTGTTTTCTTGTTATAATGCAAATAAGCTATTAGAGACATAATTAGGCCTATTGATAAATTTGCATTATTTTTCAGACCCAAATCCTGTCCAAGCAAGATTAGTCTCATGTTTTTTACACCATGGTTAGTGAACCCTACACAACTCTCATTTCATCTTGCTATTAATCCATGGCTAATGTCAAACCAAGTTATTTTTGAAAATGTGCAGCCACCAAGGTTGATGTATCTATATACCAAAAAATCCATGGAATGAATTGTTGTTATTCGTGTGATGTACATTTACATTATTCTTTCCATCCAGAGCGGGGGGTTCACTGGTCACTGATTAAGGGAAGTATTATGCGCGACCAAAGACACACGTATAAAAGAGGTATTATTTTGTCCAGATTGTGCACGATACATACGTAACTTGAAAATGTAGCACAACACAGAAATCTTGAAAAAGGGTGTTACTTGGTCACAGACTTGAAAACTGGGGACCTGAACTATATGAGGTACATTTGTACTATTTCCGAGTTTGTATCGGATTCCGGCCCATTTTGATGTTAATGAAGCTAGTCTAAAAGCCTTCAAGAACAAATTTTCTACTTGCTAGTTGCATACTGCCAATACTTTTTAAGGGTAGGATTTTAAACTTACCATACTTGTTTGGGGTGTTTCCTTAGACGAGCAAATAACTTGTACTTGTTCAAGGTACTTTTTTGCAACGTCCTTGTTTAGGGGCCCGAGACTTGAAACTGTGGACTTTGGTAAAAGCAGACAAACCCCTAAAATGGTCCTTTTTGAATATCTTATCAAAAAGTGGACTTGCTTGTCAAATTTCTCGAACACTTAATCCCTTTCATGGACAAAATCAACAAAAAGGTGACCTTTTTGCCCCTTTGTAAGGATTTGTGTGTTGGTGTTTGTGTGGTGGTCGCGACTTCGCCCTGCTGACTGATCTCAGGATAAATTCTCCATCTCCATATACTGCCAGTGGCCACGTTCAGAAACAAACCTCAAAACAGCTTAGTGTGTGATTTTGAATTATGTTCTGTATACAACGTTCGTCATCACTTTGGACTACTGGCATACTCACAGAGTTTTAAAATTGGGTCACCACTTGGTCTTTTGGCATCAAAAAGGACATCTTCACTAAAACACGCACAATGCTGGACGTGCTATGATGTTTATAATAATTATAGAACGTATGCAATACAACGTCCGTTATATCACGTTGAATGAACCCTCAATCTTACTAATAGTGTGTTTTGTTCTCCAATGAGGGCTGTGACAGGATTTTCCAGAGATAATGTATTAAATGTGGGTGTGGACCTTATACACATGACATTAATATTGTGTAATCGATCAAGGGACCTATACCTCAGCAGTGAACGATGTTTTTCCCTCCAGTATGTCATGCCTAAAGTGTTAGTGTTATCTTCAACTGGTTTATTCATACAACGTACACAGTAAGACCCGGGAAATAATGAAAACAGGTTTTTGCAAAGAAAACCTAAATTGAGATAAACAGTGTTTGTTTAGAACCTGTAAGATTTTTGTGCACGTTATTTGCATTAGCTACGGTACAGCAGTAACATTGTTTCATGTTCTTGCACATTTTTTTGGAAAAAATCGCAATTTTGTCTTGAAACGTTTTACTGTGACACAATACGTTTACTTAAATATGGGTCTATAGGTCGAGTTTTCTGAAAACGGTGGCCTTTCAAGATATTTTGTCTTTGGTTCATAAAACTTTAAACAATGCCTTTAAATTATAATCAAAACTGTAATAGTTCTATACTTTTTTGTTTTCTTTTTCTTGAGTATATTGCCTTCAACATCGGAAAAATAGGTTGAAAATTGATGGTCCGAAACACACATCAAAATTATTTAAAAAAATTACAAAATACTAGCAGCTTGAATCTCCGAATATCAATGTTTCTTGTTCCAAACATGTGTAGAAATTATGTAATGACGTTTTATTTCCCTTTATTCTCAATTTATTTTTAATTTTTTGAAACAAAAATACTGTTCAGTGAAAGACCTTGTTTATTAGGGGAGGGGGAAAAAGTGTCAACGAGACGATGAAGAGTGACAAGAGAAAGTACGTCAACATGTGGGTATATTGGCCGATTGCAAAAACGTAAATAAAAGGAAAACTATGCATTCCTCTCCTTCACAGCAGTTGCTAAGTTTCTACTAAGATAATTGATTGTGCATCTTATTTAAAGGTAAAGATCATGCGGCAGTTGGAAAAATGTTTCTTCTTCATCTCACATGACTATTGGAAAAACCAGAAATGTTGAACGTTTTAAAAAAATGCGACCATTTTTTAAAGGCAGTGTATTACTTATCCACATTCTCAGCAACCAAACAACCTATTTAAATATTGATCACAGAGGTGCATCGACACTGATTTTCCGAACCAAAAATATTATATGACTTTCAATCAGATACATCTTAGTCAATGAGCTGTGCAAATGGTCAAAAATTTACTAATTTATTGTGTATGTATGTTATCGTTTATTAGCGTTAAAGGCTGGCTCAGAGATTTTCCTAAGGAGGGCGCCCCTCATTTTTTTCAATAACAATCGTGTTTGTTGGCATATACATAATACTTGTCCCTATACTAATCACTTGTGAAATAGCTAAGCTCAATACGAAGTCCTTCATATAGAAAATCACAACTTTGTCAAAAATTCCGGATCCGTAATGTTTGTCATACACATTTAACTATGCACGTATACGTCACATAAAACTGTTTACCGCATGGAAACGAAAAATCCGATTATTCTCAAACTGTGGAATTGAGCATTTTAGGTGACTATCTTTAAGTTTCTAGTTAGTATTTTTAAATTAAATAGCCACAAAGTTTATATTTTGAAATCTCTGAATCGCCTTTAAATGTATTTTACTTTACATCATCACTATAATTTGGCCATGGAATGATATTGTGTCAATTAAATGTATGCTTTAGAATAAAATTAGTAAAAGGTATCTTAATATTTTTGTTTGTTATGAGGTCTAATTTTCAGCATAATTCCATACGCCAGTATAACGTCAATAAACTGAACAAATTGGAGCATATTGCTTGAGTTTCAATTACCTCCTCTCAAACTTTAACTTCGTACAAATAAAATTGTTTCCCAGCAACCTCTCTGATAATGTCATCAGTTGGCGCATTTTTGTTTCTTTAAACTTTTGATAACGTAATAACCTATTCTTTTTCTTCTTTTGCGTGTATACCAAAAGGTTTGTCTCATACAGAAACGTAACAAGTTTTGTTGCTTGTTTATTTTTCTGTCTCGTAATAGGTAGTAAATATTAAATGTTAAACATAAACCATAAACAATTTTTGATATAGATTTTGTTGGTGTGTCTTAGCTATCTCCAAATGCACTGTTTTCAATGAAAATCGGACCATTAATAGGCAGGCTAACGGTGGAATAGGGATGACTACATGATCTTGCTTTTAACCATAGACTATTCGAGGTCTAGGTTGAAAAGGATAACGCATCATACAAATGAAGAGAATCACACCTCTGTCGTGCACTTTTACAACTGTGCTTATAACTCAATACCTACAATGGGCATTAATAGCACTATGATGTCATGGGGTGGTTGGGGTATAAGCCAGGGATTCTCAACACATATGACCATAGGGGACTTGCAAGACTAGTCGCATTTTTAACCTCTGGTATAACCACCCCCTTTCATGCAAATTTTCTATAACAAGTATATTTCAATTAAACGATCTGGGTGCGTGAAATGTTGCTGAGATTGTTATATCTTCAGTCAAAACCACCCCTTTTCAATGAATCAATTTCGTCACTCTTAATCTTAATGTTTTAAACCTCTAAAAACACCTTTTTAATGTAGCATTAGATTAGGTAAAATTAAACTAACCTAAGCATAGAGTTTACTTTTTTTTGCATAATATACATATTTCCACACGTTTCGAACGACCACTATAGGATCCCAGGGATCTTTCTTCTTTGTTTTCTTGGTTAGTCAGTCCTAACAGAAAAATAACGCATTTGGGCTGGCTTCCCGTTGATTGTTTAATTGGTGTAAATTAGTCCTGATACAATGGAAACTTTGTCGACTGAACTGCTGAGATGATTCATTTTAATAAATACAATAGTGTTTTTGCTGTCGGTCTAAGTTAAATAACAATTGCTAACATAAACAAATGATGTGACTGAAGACCATAGCTTGAACTGTAAAAAGAAATGCATTGACCTTTAAAAAAGTGTGATGACCTTTATCTGCTTGCCATCAAATCAATTAATTTTACGTTATATTCATAACCCGACTGGTTTTTTCTGTAATATGTGTTATAGCTAATGACGGCGCGAGTGAAATAAAAACAAACTAAGTCTTACATCTAAATCTTCGATAGAAGAGGTGAAAGACTGCAATTAACAACAAAACGGGCCCTACGTTTATTTACATCTTAAAAGTTCTCATAAAGTACTATCAAAGTTCGTTATAGAACTAAATCAGTTAACGTTTGTTTTATTGTCAAATGGCATCACAAAAACCATATCCATTGCGCGGAAAAAAAAATACTCCTATTTTTGCTTTTCTGCTTTTTTGTTCACAAAAACGCTAGTATTTTTTCAATACTTATTCTACATACAACCCTGATTTTGTTATCTTGCCACTGCCACTTATTAAGCTCTAACGCGAAAATTATACATCTTTTACTTTATTTAAATGCTTTCGATGTCTATTTTATTAATCTTAGAGCTTGTAACTCTATCGACGAAAAGTATTCATCGTTTACGTTCATTAAATGTTTTCGATGGTCTATTTAGTCTTAGAGCTTGTAAGCTCTATCGACGAAAATTATACGAGCTTTTACGTTATTCAATTTTTTTCGATGGTCTGTTTATTCTTCGAGCTTGTACTCTATCGAACGAAAATTTATACATTTTTACGTTATTAAAATGTCTCGATGGTCTTTTATTCTTAGAGCTTGTAAGCTCTATCGACGAAAATTATACATATTTTACGTTTATTAATGTTTTTGATTGTCTATTTATTCTTAGAGCTTGTAAGCTCTATCGACGAAAATTATGCGGGCCTCTTTTAGTTACATCAAAAGGCCTCACCATCACTGCATTTCAGAAGTTGCTATACAGGGCTTTGATGGCATTTACGGCCCTGGACGGAAACCGGCAACGATTTCAACTGCATGGACATAAAAATGGCTCCGGTTTTCCACATATGCAGCGGACGAAATTATAACAGCTATTTCCGGTATTAAATGTTTTGATGGTCTATTTAATTCTTAGAGCTTGTAAGCTCTATCGACGAAAATTATACAACAGCTTTTACGTTTATAAATGTTTTCGATGGTCTATTTATCTAGTAGCTTGTACTTCCACGAGCAATTATACACTTTTACTTATTAAGATGTTTTCCGATGGTCTATTTATTCTTAGAGCTTGTAGCTCTATGGACTAAAATTAATACATCGTTTTCGTTATAAATGTTTCGATGGTCTAATTCCATTCTTGAGCTTGTAAGCTCTATCGAAAAATTATACAAGCTTTTTACGATTATTAATGTTTTCGGGATGTCCTGTTTATTCTAGAGCTTGTAAGCTCTATCGACGAAAAATATATACACTTTTGACCGTTCATTAAATGTTTTCGATGGTCTATTTATTCTAGATCTTGTAAGCTCTACATCGACGAAAATTATACAGATTTTACCGTTATTACATGTTTGTGATGGTCTATTTATTTATTAGAGCTTGTAACTCTATCGCGAAAATTATACAGCTTTTACGGTATTAAATGTTTTCGATGTTTCTGATTATTCTTTAGAGCTTGTAATGCTCTTCTGCTAACAAATACAGCTTTTACGGTATTTTTTAATGTTTTCGATGGTCTGATTTAGTCTTAGAGCTTGTAAGCTCTATCGACGAAAATTATCCGCTTTATCGTTATTAAATGTTTTGATGGTCCTATTTTATGCTTAAGCTTGTAAGCTCTATCGCCGAAATTATATACAGCTTTTACGTTATTAAATGTTTTCGATGGTCTATTTATTTTTAGATCTTGTAATCTCTATCGACGACCCTTATCGGGCCTCTTTTATTTACATCAAAAGGCTCTCACCAATCACTTCACTCTTGAATGCTATAACAGGGCTTTGAGTGCATTGACGCCTGGACGGAAACAGGCTTCAACGAATTTTCAACTGCATGACAGTAACAAAGGCTCCGGTTCCAATATGCAGCGGACTAAGGCTTGGGTCGCTGCATACCGGGTGTGATTTACTTAATATCAAGTTCCTTATTTGCTTGAGCCAATGTACCATGGACACCCCATGGTCACTTCTATTCCAGAAAAGAAATTGAAATTTCTTGTTGCATAAATGTGCAACCTTTACGATTGACTATATAAATATAATTTACATATTCCTTATATATTTATGGTTGATTTGAGAAATTTTGTTTATCTCTCTGGATGTATGTAATCAAAATGAACATTTCCTTTTGATCCCATGGCCCTACTATTTTCGAAATGTTGTTTGAGGTACATCGCTTGATATACAAGTAAACAGCATGTTCCAGTACATATCCTTGTGGTACTCCGTTCTCAACGATCAGCGACTACCTCCATCACTGTCTTGAGAATAAAGCTACCGTTTGCAGCATGTTACATATTAAATTGTACAAGGTGACGATTCCGGACGGTCCTGAAGAAGCTTGATTGTCAGGCCCTGGTGCTACACGGTGTCGTATGCTGCAGTAAGGTCCAGCAAGCAGGAACGCCTGCCTTCCGACGCTTTTCAAAGCTTTCCTCAATATCATTTGTGAGTTTTACAATCTGGGGGACATGCTTCCGCCACGGCGAAATCTTCTTGTTCGTCAGGCAAGGGGGTTCGACGACGTGCTCCAGCCGGGCCAGAATCATCCTCTCAAGGAGTTTGAAGGAGATCCCAGTAGTGATATGGGGCGGTAGTTCATAGGGGTTTTTCGACAGGCTTGTTTGGGTTGGGGAGTGCGATGATACTAGCCCTCCTCCAAGCTTGGGTAAGGACTGGTAGGTAAGGCAACATGTGTACAACTCCTGGAGCCATTCAAGACCTCGTGGCGCATCGCATCAGGAACTCCGCTGGTATCTTATCAGGCCCCTGGGCCTTCCCACTCTTTATTTGGCTGATAGCAGAGGTATTTCATCTAGTGAGAGAAAGTGCCCTCCACGTCGGGGCTCAGGGGGGGGGGGGAGGGGGGGGGTGGGGGGGCGGGGAGGGGGGGAAGGGGGGGGGGGGGGGGGGGGGGGGGAAAGTTTGTTGATCTCTTTTTTTGACAGAGCCAGTGTGAGCTTTATCAATGTTCTTGAAACGACCATTTGCACGGAGTTGCTCAGCAATTGCGTTGGCGGTCGTTGACTTTGCCAATGGTTTGGAATTCTGCCGGTGAGGCGTTTTATAGTCGTCCAGGCCTCCTGCTGGAGTGGGTGAAGTCGATTTACTGGACCGTCTACTCCCAGCGCTCACGGCGTTTCCTGTCCAAGCAGTTGTCAGATCTGCGCCTTGGGATACGCTTCTTCACCGGGTTCAGAATTCGGGCAAATCATGTAAAGAGTTTCACATTCCTCCTCCCAGGATGGGGAAATAACTGCGACGACAGCCACGTGGAATGGTCTTCTTTGCTAGATAATAAAGAGTTTACACAGTGCTGTGTAAGAAATGTCCAGTGGGAGGGGGGGGGGGGGGAAGGTTGGTGTGCGGGAGGTTGGGCATTCTGAATCCAGCAGGTCTTAATCTGGTCCGCCTTGGCGGAAAGTTCACCTTGCACTGATTGTTGTTACAGGCTTACAAGGCTTCGGGGCGATCAGTGATGGTCTGTGTTGGGAATTCGCAAAGCGTCGAGAAACAGTACGGGAACATAGATTGTCAGTTTGCCTGATTTTGAAGCCCAGTCCTCTAGGGTTGATCCATAGAGTTTGGTATTACTGGGAACACAGGTACATGCGAGACTGTTTTAAAGTCACCAGCGTAAATGCAAGGTGCAAAATAAGTGGGTAGAGAGTTGTTTGAAGCGATGTTATGGTGGCTTGTAGACATTGATGACATGAACACCTGAAAATGGGGTCGTTGCCCATTCCACGGGTGGAGGGTGCGATGGATTCTGAGGTTGCAATGTGTTTCCATTGGGCTGAGTTACTAGCATAGGTGGCAATCCCATCGGTAGCATTCTCGGTGTGTACATGCAGCTAGAGGTGTGCCGCAAAATATTCAGATGGAATGTCAGTAGCGTGTTGTTCTTGGGGGAATCGCGAGCGTGGCGGCCTGTGAGCAGAAAGAAAAGAAGAAAGAGCAGAAGGTTGATGTGTTCGTCTGCAGGGTGGTAAGTATAAGGTAAGGCACAGACGTTTGAATGGAGACTACGACGATTAATTTACAAGAGTGTTAAACCTATTCAATTTGGATTATAAAACTCTACCTTACATCTAAATTGTGGACAAGAAGCAAAATCTATCTGTACTTTCACAGTTCAATACCTTTAATTACACAAGCAAATGCAATAATGCTCAATAAAGATGCTGAACGTAAACTTGTTGCAAGATAGGGCGCGTTTTTTTTTTATTTTCATTTTTAGCTCACACTGTCATAAGTTAAGTATAGCCCTTATGTCACCATTGATTTTATCTACTCTGTGAACCTAAGGAATATGATACTTCATAACTGCATTGACAACTCTTTAGAAATTTAATTCCTTATGTGCTTTTGTCACCTAATAACTTAACTTGCAACCTTGGCACCCGGATTGGAGTCTCACCAGATTCTTGTCTTTTGTTTCAGGCAATATATAAAATGCCATAGTACGTAACCTACCGATCCATCCCTGATCACCTAGGCTCACTTACATGAAGGCATGTCGGCCCAATAATTGAAAATCTCAAAAAGAAGCCAAGCAGGAGGTAAAGGACGGGTCATTTACAAAAAAAATATGTTCCCATTGAATGCACTATGAATAAGAGAATACCGAGTACGAATCAAACCAAATTCAGTAAGATCAATGTATTTGAAGTTGGGATTTATTTAAC